>CAODLS010334644.1:0-11543 GCA_948243855.1 Flueggea neowawraea
ATTCCTCCTTCCACGAAAGCTGCAGCTGATGTCAAGTGGGAATCAGCCTTCTTAGCCTCCTCCATCTCCGGAACCTTCAAAATAAACCAAATCCAAACAACGTTAGAATCGTGGACAAAGTACTAAACTTCAAAGGCCAAATAAATTAACCAAATATTTCCCAAGTTTCCATTGACGATGCTAAGCAGCATTTCGCAGACAACACACAGACAGCTCCAATGCCTTCAATGATAACAAACACTTACACATAACAAAATCTCAAACAGCATAAAACAAACTTCAAACTCCATTTCCAATCACAAAAGCCAAATATTTGACCTAAAAAAGAGAACAAAATGAATCTTTTCGATTTAAAACAAAAAAGGCAAGGAGGAACAACACAAAAAATGTTTAGATATGACCAAAATAAGATAACTGATGGCATACCAAATACCAATATAAGCAACAACAAGATAACAAAAACAAAACAAAAAGGAAAAAAGAAAAGAAAAGATGAGAGCTTTAACATATATACCTCCATTGAGAAATTAGGAATGCTCCAGAAAATGGGTAAAGGAAGAAGAATCAACAAATGGCCATTGGATGATGAAAGATGAAATCTTTAGAAGAGTTTATTTGTCTCTTTAGAGGAAGAATGGTGCTAGAGATCCATGAAACCCCTAGAATTCAGGGCAACTCCATTATAATTATTTTAATTATGGTGTCTCTGGGGGAGGGAGATAATGATAAAACAGAATATTCTTTTTTAATATATATTTTTGGTTATTTGAAAATCTATCAACTTTGTTATTTTTGGTGTTGGTTGCAAATTTTTTTCTGTAAAATTAATGATTTATGCACTTCTTTATTTGGAGTTTTCAACTTTTGTGTCTTGGAAAAGAAGGCCACCACTATCACAGATTTCTTTCCTTTCCCACACTTTAAATAATGGGTGCTTCAAAAAAAAAAAATGGATATACTCGATCGCGGTTTCTGAGGTTTAATCGTATATCTCGTGCGATCCCTCAATTTTTAAAATCTTTCGATCTGGTCCTTGACTTTTAACTCCGTTTATTTTTTAAAATTAAAAAATATAAAAAAATAAAATTACCCTCTATTTTAAAATTAATTTAATTTAAGTATGTCCCTCGCAATCTACCACACTTTCCTCCTTTCTATCTCAACAAGTCCAGAATGTGTCTCTCTCAATCTCTCTGTCTCCTCCTCTCTATCTCAACAAATACAGAATGATCCAAAATCAATTCACCAATAATTAAAGCAAGTAAGCAACCCAGACTCCATCCTCTCCTTTTGTCGTTCCTAATTGTTTTTCACAGTAGAAATCAAACCACAAGACAAAAATTCAATCAAACCCACCATCACCTCTTACCAAAATCAAACCCCAACTTTCGAAACCTGGTTTTCAATTTCAACAACACAAAATCTCCTCTTGATTTCAATTTAAAAAAACTCCACCACCAAGCAACAACAAACCCACTCCAATAATTTTTAGAATAAAAAATCCTCTGCAAAACCAAACAACACCACCAAATTAAGCAACACAGATGGCAATTTAATGCTTGAGACTTTAGAAACCAAACCCAAAATTGAATAGAATAAAAACAGAACAACAATAGCCAAGACTTGCAATTGAAGTGCATACCCGACTCGATCTTGCGCATTTATGGCGTTGAAGAGAGAGACAAGAGAGTTGGAGAGTCAAGTTTCAGCCTCTTCTCTTCCGCTTCCGTCAGTGTTGACTGTTGTTCCTTCGCCTTCGCCTTCGACAATCACGATCGCGACTCTCTCACCTCCAAAATCTATCTGGTTCGTTTCTATATCAGTGTTGTGGTGGATTGAATTGGAAGGAATTTGTGTGAAGATTTCTGTGGATTTGAATGCAGCATTTGAAAGGACATGAAGAAAGTTCGAGTGGTCCACATCCAAACAAACAAACTACGGTATACAACAAAAAGAATCAACAAAAAGAACAGGGGAAGCTTCTATCCGTAATCGATTTCTTCAAAGCAGAGGGTTTTACTCAGACCCATATCACTAGATTGATCGAGAAGCGGCATGTGGTGCTACGCTGCAAGGTGGAAGCTAATCTCAAGCCGAAAGTCGAGTTTCTGAAAGAGAAACGGCTTGGCTTTGATTCAAAAACTAATTGTGGGGATGGCAGAGAGAGAGACGAGATTTGAAAGACAGAGAGAGAGAGAGACGAGAATTGAGAGAGAGATGATGAATGAGCGGTGGTGATGGGTAAAGAGGGTTGACTTGATGTCAGTGGATGAACGGTCTGCTTTGGCGGTGATGAGAGAAAGACGAGAATTGAGAGGAGAGTGACGGTGGTGGTGGAGGATCTGAAGTGTTTATGGTTGGGTGAGAGAGGAGAGTGACGGTGATGGGAGATGAAGAAGGGTTGGGTTGGATGTTTATGGTTGGATTAAATTTTTGGTTTTAGTGGTGGTGGGTTTTGGGTTCAAAAGAGAAGAAAAAAAGAGGAAGAATGAATGGGTTTGGTTGGGTGAGGAATGGGTGGGTTTGGTTGGGTGTTTAGTATTGGGTTAAAATTTTTGTTTTGGTTTTGATTTTGATTTTAGAATGTAGGTTAAAATTATCTGGGTTAAAAGGGTATTTTTGTCATTAAATGTTTAAAATTAGAAGGTATATATATCACATCAAATTTTCTGACGTGACACGTTAAATTTAACAAACGAAATTAAGAGTCAAAAACTGAACCGAATGGTTTTAAAAATTGAGGAACCGCACAAAAAATATGGTTAAATCTTAGAGGCTGCGGTAGAATTTACCCTTCTATATACTAGTATAATGAGAAGACGACCCAAATCCTAAGATTCCAAACTCATCAGATTGAACAAATGGACCATATTGTGCATGATTTAAAGGTGTTTTTCATCATTTGTGCCAGTAGGTCATCGTCCCCAGCTGTCTTTTTCCTTTTTAACTTATAAGAAACCATAAAGAAGGATTACAAGCTCACTTTTGCAAGCCCCAAACTGTGGCCAATTTGTTGGACGTTTCGTTCACTCATAGGAGAATCCCAACTTTCAACTCTATTATCATTTACTTTATCCCTTTTTGTTTGGACTTTTATATGTGCAAATTGGAAGGGAGAATTAGACATCTATATCAAAACAAAATATCACTTTTTAATTTTATCACTGTATGTAACTTATTTTCAAAAATAGAAGTAAGGGAGAGACCAATTTCTAAAATCTATTTTTTTCAAAAAATATGAGAGAAATTATCTAATTTTTGCAAAAAATTGAATTTTTCACGAGAAATTGACTTTCTCATGAGAAAATGTATTTTATTAAATTAAAAATATTTTTAGTCCAGATTTTATTTTTTTTTGTTCACAATGGTTCACATATAGAGTACATAGTTCATATTTAAAAAAAGTATTTTTTAAAAATTATTCTATTAAAAAATTTCAACAATTTTTTTTGTTCATAATTGTTCACATCTGTGGTATTTGTTTTAGTTTTACAACAGTTCACAATGGTTCACAATAGTTCACACAATTCATATTTTTCAAACGATTAAATGAATTTTTATAAAAATATTTGGCCAATTTTTTTCTTAAATAATATTTTATTAATTTATTTTATTTCACAAATGGTTCACATTGGTTCACAAGCGTTCTGTGAACCAGTCTGAACCAAAAATTTTATGGTTCACAATAGTTCACAAAATTTTAAACGATTTTTACTGTTTAGGAAAAAAATCACAAGATTGGTGTTGACGTTCACAATGGTTCACAACATGGTGTTCTTACATTTGTGAAACATTGTGAACCAAAAAGAATATTATTATTAAAAAATTATATTAAAATTAATACTGAAAAATATATTAAAAAAATCAAGTTTAGGAACTAATTTGTAAAAACTAAACAACTACAAAGACTGGAATGTAAATAAACAAAAAAAAAACAAAAAACCCTAGACTCCCTCGCGACGCTGAAAACCCTAGGGGTCCGCTGCCGTCGCTTTTCGTGTCTCCCTTAGGGGTCCGCCGCCATCGCTTTTCGCGTCTCCTCTGGGAACAAAACAGTGACGAGAGAAAGGAAAGAACGACATTCGTCGCTCGTCCATTTCGCGTCGCCACACCCGTTACAGCCTCGCTCCTGAAGAGGGGAAACACCGACGAGAGAACAACGAAGGATGATGGAGACTTAGAACAGAAGACGCGAGAGAGGAGAGAAAGATAGCGGAGTAGCAGAGATCAAATGAGCGAGGAAGAAAGGCGCTCAGAGATCGAGAAAGAAAGCCGAGTGGCGGAGTCGAAGTGAGATAGAGACTAGTGACAGAGATTGAAGGCGGCAGAGGAGAGCGGCTAAGGTTTTGGATGAGATGAAAGCGGTGGAGGAGGGAGGGTCAGCTAAGGTTTCGAGTGAGAGGAAGAGAGAGAGAAATAGAGAAGAAAAAACGAGAAGAGAGAGGAAAAGAGAAACAGGAGAGAGAAATGAGGAGAGAAAATAAGAGAGAAGCTTAAGAGAGAGAAAAAATTAAGAAAATAAAATAAAAAATTAAAATTTATATGAAAATTAATGTGACATTTTTAAAAGTGAGTTTGAAGAGGTGATATTTTTAATTTTGAAATTTAAAATATATTATTTATATAATTACAAAATTTAGTATGTCAAAATTAAAAAGTGACAACTTAAATATGACATGTCAGGTAATTAGCACAAATTGGAACAAGAGCCCAGCAAGTTTCGATTCTAAAGACTGACTATTCTCTCTCACTTTTAGTGCATTATGGAAGGTTTGGGTTGTGGGTTCGAAGGGTGTAGTGGCTAATGCATCGGCTTCTCTATATAGGCCCAGAAAAAAAACCTATTTGCACCTTCTGCAGCAGGTGTTTCTGAGATAATATTGGGCTTCTGGTCACTTTACCCAATTTTCTCTTTACTGAAAATCAACCCTCAGCTTTCAATTCAATACTCAAAGTCAACAGGCTTTTCAATTGAATTAGGACAAATTACACAACCATTCTACTTAAAGAGGTTAAATATATGATTGGTGGGGTGGTACAGAAGCCTCAGGTGGAATAGCGTAGTGAAAGGCACCTACATCCGTGGATCTTGCGTTCTGTGATTGAGGCACCGGAGATAGTTGGGGTTAATAGTTAATACTTCCATATGTGATGCCGATAAAAAAAAATAAAAGATGGCACAAAATTCTCTTCTTTTACCAGAGATGTTCAAGTATTAGTCATGAGACGGGAAAAAAAATTCTTAGAAAACTCAGTAAGTAAGAATTTTATCATCCATAAATGTCTATTCCAATTAGAATAGATCATATTATAAGGATTGCAGTCTCATCGGGGGCGCGCTGCTACTACTTAATCACTGTCAAGGACTTGCCCTCATGTTCTACAAATGACATTGATTAGCATTATTGAGAGAGGGCGGAAAAGAGTTGGGCCATGAAACTGGTTTTAATTAGTATAATAATTTCATTATCTTTTTTTTTAGCTCTAGTGAACCTAATTTTGGATAAGGTTACATGATATATCAAGTAATACATAATTCGCTTACCTTCTCAACAGTCACCTCCACAATCCATGGCAAAACGAGAGGATAAATAAAGATGGATCAAGCTTTAATGCCACTAGAGGTTGTTGCCTGCTGGTACTATGAGAAAAACTCTATTGTTGAAGGCAAGCACATGAATTAAGCCACATTTACCAGTAGGAAAATATTAAATTTTTAGGTTAAATTAATGCATATAATAAAAGTTCAAATCTTGTTTTGATGATTTAAGGATTCATTTCTCGATAAGCCATTTTATTTACTCATATCAAGAATCAAACCTTCAATTTTTTAGTGTCAGAGTTAACTCCAACATTAATAATCTAATTCATTGGTGTTTTAAAAATTTGTTTGGATGAGATAAGCAGAATAAATAAATTAAAACCAACTCAACTAAATTGACTTTTTTTAAAAGAAACTAACTCAACTAAATTGACTTAGCGCACAAAAGATGCTCAACAATACCATTTTATGATTTGAATAATCATGATTAAAAAATTAAAAACTAGTTGAATATAGTAAATAATATACTAATCTTCTAGATTAGAGTGGATGAACCAACAAGCAACATCTAAAACCCAAAGAACAATGACAAAATAAAAACTAAAACTCAATGAAGAGTAGAATTTACTAAAGAAAATAATAGAGTAAATGGTGGGGTCAAAATGATAAAACAGAATATTCTTTTATAAGATGAGATAAGATGCAATTATTTAAGGGTAAACTCCATCGTGATCACTGAGGTTTGATCATATCTCTCGTGGAGTCCCTCAGTTTTCAAAACTCTTCGGTCTGGTTCTTGGCTCTTAACTCTGTTTGTCAAATTTAACGTTCCACATCAAAAAAATCTGGCGTGGCACATTGACCTATTAATTTTAAACATTTAATGACACAAAATACCCTTTTAACCCAGACAATTTTAACCTACATTCTAAAACCAAAACCAAAACTAAAATTTTAACCCAATACTAAACACCCAACCAAACCATTCGCTTTGAAGAAATTGATTACGGGTAGAAGCTTCCCCTGGTTCTTTTTGTTGATTCTTTTTGTTTTATACCGTAGTTTGCTTGTTTGGATGTGGACCACTCGAACTTTCTTCATGTCTTTCCAAATGCTACATTCAAATCCACAGAAATCTTCACACAAATTCCTTCCAATTCAATCCACCACAACACTGATATAGAAACGAAGCATAGAGATTTTGGAGGTGAGAGAGTCGCGATCGTGATCGTCGAAGGCTAAGGAGAAGGAACAACGGTCAACACTGACGGAAGCGGAAGAGAAGAGGCTAAAATTTGACTCTCCAACTCTCTTGTCTCTCTCTTCAACGCCATAAATGCGTAAGATCGAGTCGAATATGCACTTCAATTGCAAGTCTTGGCTATTGTTGTTCTGTTTTTATTCTATTCAATTTTAGGTTTGGTTTCTAAAGTCTCAAGCATTAAATTGCCATCTGTGTTGCTTAATTTGGTGGTGTTGTTTGGTTTTACGGAGTATTTTTTATTCTGAAAATTATTGGAGTGGTTTTGTTGTTGCTTTGGTGGTGGAGATTTTTTAAATTGAAATCAGGAGGAGATTTTGTGTTGTTGAAATTGAAAACCAGGTTTCGAAAGTTGGGGTTTGATTTTGGTAAGAGGTGATGGTGGGTTTGATTGAATTTTTGTCTTGTGGTTTGATTTCTACTGTGAAAAACAATTAGGAAAGACAAAAGGAGAGGATGGAGTCTAGGTTGCTTACTTGATTTAATTATTGGTGAATTGATTTTGGATCATTCTGGATTTGTTGAGGTAGAGAGGCGGAGACAGAGAGATTGAGAGAGACACATTCTGAACTTGTTGAGATACAGAGGAGGAAACTGTTGTAATACCCCAATCGGATTCCAGTAAGGCTCTTTGTAGTCTTCCGTTTGGTTTCGTTTCGATCTTGATTGTTACGAGTGTTGAGTTGAGGATTTATGTTTATGAGAGGTGTTACTCGAGTAAGAATTCATGCATTACTCGAGTGAGCTGAGGTGTGGATTACTCGAGTAAGCTGTGTTCTTGGATGAACACGAAGAACACTTGGGAAAGGTGTTACTCGAGTAACATTTTGTGTTACTCGAGTAAGCAGCTTGTCACTCGAGTGATGAAGGCTTGTCACTAGAGTAAAGGCACTGTTTTAGACAGAGGTCTATAAATACCCCCACCCGACTCTTTCATTTCTCTCACCTCATTTTCGTCACTCTCTCACTCAAATCAATGTGAAACGCGTTCCTGTTCCCTACATTGTTCCCATTTAGTTTCTAGAGGTAAGATTACGTATCTAATCTCTTTATTTCATCCATTTCATGTCTTTATATTCGGATTCATGCTTTAGGCCGAGTTTGCATTTGGGTTTGCATTTTCGGGATGATTCTGAGTTAATGGATGCTTCGGGTTGTTAGCCCTGAGTTGTTTGAAGTTAAGGGAACATGATTCAAGCTTTGAATCATCTTATTTGATGAGACATTGGTTGATTTAGGGTTAGCTTCGTTTTTGGTTGATCTAGGGTGATTCCGAGTTGCTTTGTTAGTTTTGACCCTAGATTCGTGTTTAGGGCTTTGTTTAGAGTCAATTTGGGTGTTTGGTATTGATTTTGGTCGGTTAAATCATGTTGCATGATTCCTGGGTTCGTCTGGATCATGTCTTACTCAAGTAAGGTCCTTGATTACTCGAGTAAGAGGAGCTTCATCTCACTTGAGTGACCGGTGTGGCTTACTCCAGTGAGAGAAGGGTTGTCTTACTCGAATGACCATGTATGGCTTACTCGAGTAAGATGATGGGTGTCTTACTCGAGTAAGCAAGTGTGTTACTCTAGTAAGATAGGGTCGTATGAGACTCGTTTTGTAATTTTGTATTTTGTTGATTTCTGATAGTTCGGGGGCTCTTTTGAGAATTCTGACTATTTGAAAAAGTTAGTTAGCAATCCTAGTATAGTCGGAGGACTATTTTGTAATTTGTCAAGTCTCAGAGACTAAAATGTAATTTTGCACTGATCGAGGACCAAATTGTAATTTTACGTAGATTTTATATTTTGGATCCAGAATGATAGATTATCATTCGATCTGGATCATTTAGGGTCTTTCGAGAGTTCGAATCTGTATTTGCACATCATGCATCTGGTATTGCCACAATACCGCATTTGAGTTTGCTATGATATATCAGTGGATATATGTTTGTTCTGTTCAGCTTCCTGTTCGTGCCCGAGAGACCAGCCACCGGTGAGTGGAGCCTGACGGGTGTTTTTCACTTGGACTTCCAAGTGAGTGAATAATAGTTTCAGACACATTGACTGTATCTCGAAACTGTATATTTTTTTGTTGTGTATAACGCATATTCTGAAAATGAACTAATCTAAGGGTTGACTAATGATAAACTGATTATGTGTATTAATCAGGACTCTGTTTTGAAATTGATATACATGTACTATATATCTCTCCTCTGATTTTGATGCTTTTATGCATACTCTGTTTTGATACTATATATTAGTATGCTTTTGTTTTCTGATATAGGACACCTACTGTTACGGAGTAAAACATGACATTTGGTATACCAATGCATTGAGAAATCCCAGCTACCAGGGATGTCGGTAGCCATGTGTCCCGATCCGACACATGATTTGATAAACCCAGCTATCAGGGTTGCTGATAGCTATATGACCTGATCGGACATATGATTTGATATGGATTGTGGCGGAGCCCACATACTTTGTTATTAGTACCACATGCACGCCTTCTGCTTTGGTCACATATATTTGTATATGTATTTTGACTCTGAAAATAAAAATCGTCTTATACGCCTTTGTGTTTATGATTGCTTTGTATGCGAATCTTTTCGGAAGGATTTTTGAAAAGATATTACATATGTATAACGTGTGTATATATGTATGTTAAACTATATCTGCATGTGTAGTTTTAAACTGTTTTCAAAACAGGCTTTGTGAGGCACGTATGAGGCGATCTGGAGTGTTACTCCTCACTAGGCCCTGACCCCATTTGTTTCTCTGTTTACGTGATTCCTATTGAGCATGTTCACAGATTTTTTGCTTCGGCAACCGTCAGCATCCAGACACTAGTGAGACATCTTTTGGTTAGTGATGCCCTTTTGTCCGGTCTCATCTTTTGTTTTGTAGAGCTCCACATCAGGATGTAGTTGGGTTACCGGGTTGCCACTTTGGCTTTTGTTTTGAGACTTTCGTTGTGTTCCGCATTATTGCTTTTGATATATACTTATTTATATATATTTGATTTGCAATGTTTTCAATTATTAAATGTTTTAACAAATGTCTTATAATCTGAATGATTGGGTATTTGTTCTGATCTTTGAGGCTTGTGCGAGATGGATCGGGCTCCCACAAACGGTTCACCTCGTACGACTGTCACGGGCTAGCTATGGGTCGTGACAACTGCAGTGGATTGAGAGGGACAAACTTGAAGTCAATTAATTTTAAAATAGAGGATAATTTTGTCTTTTTATATTTTTTGTTCAAAAAAATAAACAGAGTTAAGAGCCAGGGACCAGACTAAAGGGTTTTGAAAACTGAGAGACCGTATGAGATATATGGTCAAACATCAGGGACCGCGCTGGAGTTTACCCAATATAGAATGTTTGTTTCTTTACATAAAGCTACTTCCATATAACCTATTTTCATTTTGTTTTCACTAAGTATCTTAAGGTCTCCCTAATTTGTCGTATATTCTTTAATTAGATAAATAAAGTTACTTTTATTTTAACAAATATTTGTTAATTACATTGTATAAGCCACTTTTCATTATAAAGATAATTTGCTCTAATTTTATTGCTATCCTCTTCGTTAATGTTCTCTTTGGTTGATCTTGACTTTAGAACGAGAGCGATATCCTAATTTCAAAGTGTTTTTTTTCTCGAAGCTAAAGACTTATTAAAACATAGCTATCAGAAAAGTTAACTGTATAATTCAATAGTAAATACTCGTTTTGTTTCATAAAGATATACTACAATATTTTTTCATAAAGATTAAGAAAATTAGTTAGGGTTATTAATTTTAGTCGAGGTTTTCAAAAATATCCTTATAGTAATTCAACGAGTGATTAATAATACAATTTACTATGCATATAAGTAGGGACAATATTGTACAATTGACATAATTATTAATATTAAAAAGAAAACAAGTTTATAATTTAGAACAAAATAAAAAAAAAATATGACATATTTTTATAAAACGAAAGAAATATGTTTTTTAGCAGATATTCAAAGGAAAGGGTTTTAATTTTAGAAAGAACACTTGTTTAAGAAAAAGGAAATAGTTGTCTAAACTTTATAATAAAGAAAACTAATATTAAATACATTAAAAGTTAATTTGTTGAATTATTAGAACTTAAAGTGCTGAAAACTCTAGTATCGTTGCGTTTCGTTTCTAGATTAAAGTTCTATAAGACCATCTCTAATCCAAAATTTTATTTTTATAGTAACTTATCTTAAAACTACAGCATATACAGTAAAAATATATTCAATCCACAACTCTATTTCTAACTCTGAAAAAGAATATTCTCTCAATATTATTTCTAAATCACATTTTTTACTATTATTTTTTTACAAATTAAATACAAACTTAATTATTTCTTAATTATTTGTTTAATAAAATTAATTATTTGGTTTGAAAAAATAAGAATAAAATAAAAACAAAAAAATTAAAAAAATGGTGCTACAGTATTTTGCTTTGTTACAGTGTCGCGCCACATCTAGCTCATCACTGTAGCAATGCGCCAGAAATCGCACAAAACTTGTGCTGGGTTGGAGAGCCAACACAACATAGGTTTTGTGTTTTTCACAAAAATAGAGTCTGGTTAGACTTGGTCTTAAGAGGTTCTCTAACAAATTACGATAACGAGTTAGATGTTTATGAATAATTACTTGAATTATTATACAATTTTGTTGCTAAATATTATTAGGACTGCCAATCAAGCCATAAGCATAGAGTTAAATTAATCATATTAATTATATAT
>CAODLS010334866.1:0-16444 GCA_948243855.1 Flueggea neowawraea
TCTGGCGAAAGTCCAGGTAACTCATCTGGAAACACATCGGAGAACTCTCGAACAACTGGTACTTCATCGAGTCTCAACTCTGAACTCTGCGGCTCCATGTATATGTATTTTGACTCTGAAAATGAAAATCGTTTTATACGCCTCCGTGTTTATGATTGCTTTGTATGCGAACCCTTTTGAGAAAGAATTTTCTGAAAAGCTATTACATATGTATAGCGTGTATATATATGTATGTTAAACTATATCTGCATGTGTAGTTTTGAACTGTTTTCAAAATAGTCTTAGTGAGGCACGTATGAGGCCCTGACCCCATTTGTTTTCTCTGTTTACGTGATTCCTATTGAGCAAGTTCATAGATTTTTGGCTTTGGTAACTGTCAGCATCCAAACTCCAGTGAGACATCTTTTGGTTAGTGATGCCCTTTTGTCCGGGCTCGTCTTTTGTTTTGTAGAGCTCCGCATCGGGATGTAGTTGGGTTACTGATATGCAGGCAATCACACCTATCAAAATGTAGTATGCAAACCTTAGTACCGAGTGTTGTATCCCACAGAGACTAAGAGTACTAGTAATTTCCATTTTCCTATTATCTAGCCTACCAATTAAGTGGTGGATCAAATAAATTTAAATGAGTACCGACAAGCAAACATAAAACAGAGCAACACAGAAAGATAAAGAACCAAGGAATCAAGATAAAAATACCATCCAGATGTTGAATCCCCTTAGGACTTCCCAAACAAAACCCGACCTCGTTACTCACTCACTCATTTGTTCATTGGACCGTAGGAGTTCTTAATATATATTAACCGCTCTCTCGAGACAATTAAACTCTAACGTCAAGTTGATTAACCAGAATCTCTTCCTAATTAAAACCCTCACGTTGTATTAATGATGATTTGTGAACTCCCATATTAAGTTTGACCTTAATCCAAAAGATTTACGTTGGCCTATCTCTAGGTTTGCGTGCAACTCCTCTCACCTATAAGTGATTCTAAACATGCAATAAAGCTCTCGATTACCAAGCATGCAATTAATGTCAAACCAAAGCATCGACAAAATTGATTCAACAACATTATGCATTATAGGCAAGTCACAAATCGCAAACAAATGAGCAAAGCAACAAGACCCATTCCTAAATTCATCCTAGGGTTCATCACATCTAGATGCATACAAGATTAGTTCATAATTGCAGAATAAAACAACAAGAATGAGTGAAAACCAAGAGAGAAAGAGGGAACCCATTGAGAATCCTCCAATCTTCAAAAACTCCACCCAAACTTGATGTAAATCCTCTCCAAAGACCTTCTCCCCTTGATCTCTAACTCTCCAACTCTCTCCAGCTCTGTGTTTTTGTGAAAAATGGCAGCCTCCCTTGGTTTAACCCTAAAAACCCCTTAAATAGGTTGAAATAGGGCAGATTCATGAAGCTGAAAAGACACGGGCAAAATCATAATTACACAACCGTGTCTTTGTCCCTCAAATTGTGTCTTGCATTAAAACTCTGTTGTTTCAACCCTTTGATGCGTTTGGTTCTAAAACTGGTAAGACACGGACGCAATTCACATCACACTACTGTGTCTTTCACTCCCAGGCCGTGTCTTGCATTATGAATATGCACTTGAATCTGGCGAATAGGACACGGGAAGATCATGAAATTACATGGTCGTGTCTTGGACTTCCAAACTGTGTCTTTTAGTGGAGATGCATTTGGTTCTGGCTAGAAGGACACAGACCTAAATGAATATTACACGACCGTTCTTATGATGACAAGCCGTGTTTTTGCTTCTGCACGCGTGTTTTGCATCCAGGCTCACGTTTTGACTTGGGCTGGTCACACATGGAAACAACAAGACCTTCCACGCCCGTGTATTGGCTTGCAAGACCGTGTCTTTTCAGTGGTGCCTCAAACTTCGTCGTTTAATATCCATTTTGGTTTGTTTTTGCTCAATTCTATCAAGACACGATCACATGACCTGAAAATGCAATTGTGTACAATTAAAGTACCAAAACTCATCAATAACGCTCAAATAATAACAAAAATAATAAGAAATCAACGGTACAAATATGTATAAATGAGCGTTTATCATTCAGCTACCTCAGAAAAAGGAGATCAGTAAGGCTGTTATTCATGGAGCCTACTTGAAAATAATTTGCCTCATGGATAGCTCTCCAAATCTGTCTGAGAAAAAGATGATCACAACCCTGAATTCCCTCGAAGATGGCATTGTTTGTAGTGTTCCAAAGTAACTAGACTGAGGCCGCTAAAGTAGCTCTCCAATAAGCGCGAATTTGAGTGTTGAAATTCAACATAGCAACATACTTAAAAAGATCAACAAGAGAGTTGAAGGAAGGAAAATAATGAACAAAAAGAGCCCAAACCGCTTAGCACATCGTCTTAGCAAAACTGTATTCTAAGAATAGATGAGAAATGGTTTCAACAGAACAACAACATAAGCGGCGCTTAGAAACCATTTCAAAGCCACGACTAGCCAAAGCTATTTCCGCTGCTAATTTGCCATGTACAACTTTCCAATAACTAAATGAGCGTAATGGAGAAATGAAGTGAGCCCAAACAAAAAGATGCCACAACGCACTCCTTCCCTAAGGGCGAATAAAATCATAAACAACTTTGGCAGAAACTTTCCTAGCAGTGCTAGGCACCCAAAATAACTGATCCCCACTGTTAGATAAGACCATTACATTTTCAATATGGTCAGCCAAAATAGGGAAAGCAATTCGTAAATGCCATGGAATTCTCCACTCTCCATTTGTCTCTAAAATCAACCACACACCCTGCAATAAAATTCGTCACATGTAGCTATTCCTCAACAGTGGGAAGAAGCCATCTCTCATGCCAAAAACTAATAGCATTGTTCTCACTAACCATCCAAATGGATTCCTCTAACACATTGGAGAAGTGAATGCGAATAGAGGGCCAAATAGAGGAACTCAAACAAACAGATTTACGCAGCCCTTTGTTATTCAAGAAATACCATATAAAAATAGAGCTTACAAAAGATTTTCCCTCAATAATATTCCAAACAAATTTGCGCAAAAGAGCTGCATTTAGAGTCTTTAAATTTTTAATACCCAATCCTCCTTCTCTGATGGGTTGGCAACAAATATTCCAAGGCACTGATACTAACTTTCTTGTAATAGTTGAAACTGTCAATAGAAAGTTTTTAATATGTTTCTCCATGTACCTAATGAGATTACTAGGCCATTGATACACTCCAAAAGAATGCAAGAAAGACCCCATAATAACTGAGTTAATCAGGCAAGCTCTACCTACTTGAGACAATGAATCCCCTTTTTCATTTAGCAAATTTAGAAATAATCTTGTCAGCAATACAATGAAGCCGCTACTTTCTAGGAACGCCTACAAAAATAGGAACGCCAAAATAAATAAATGGCCATTGCCTAAGCTTAATATTAGACTTATCTTTCGATTGTTGTTTTTTGCAAAGTCTTATGGACACCTGTCTCGTCAAAGCTTCATTTCTTCATCTTAAATTACAAAGCTTGCTACACAAAACTTACATAGAATTACCTGTGAAGCAATCTAAATTCCAATTGGCTGCAATAAAACTCCTTATCCCCGGAAGACCCAACCACATTGCCTGAAATTTGAAAGCAGAATGACCATTGAAAGGCTCTTACGCATAAGAGAGCAATAAATGGCAATGGTCCAAATGATGCCTAGCCAAAATGGAACAAGAAATACAGTTCCAAGTGGCTGAGAAATTAGAAGTTCCCAACACTCTATCCAATCTGCTTTGAGTTTTGAAACCACTCCTAGACCAAGTATACTTCGCACCTCTGTAAGGAATGTCAACAAGATGGCAATCCTCAATGAAAGATTTAAGCTCCAAGCAACGCCTAGAGGGAGGAGGCCTACCCCTCTTATCATAAGCACCCAATACAACGTTAAAATCCCTGATAAGAAACCAATTTGGAGGCGTAGAAGATACCATGCTATGAAACGCATCCCATAAAACCGTCCTGTGATTGCACCAGACACTAGCATACACAAAAAAAAAAGCTTTGTGAGTGCAGTTATGAATCAAGAATAATAAGATTAGAGACCAAAAAAAACTGTGGTGAAGAACCCAAAGAGTTGGCAAAGGCTTAGAATTCACCGCTACATGTTCCATATTAAGCGAATCCCAAAATCTACTCGAAATAGAAGTGAAATCAACCATTGGCTCCGCCAATCCAATCAAACCTAGAGAATGAAGAGGACAAAATTTTCTGAGAGTCTACTGTGTCTCTACATTTCCCAGACCTCTATAGTTCCAGAAAAAGATTCTCATAAATGTAGGAGGAGGGGACGCCGCGAATTACGCTTAGAAGCTCGCATTGTTAAAGATGGTTTGTTTCCCTTAAAAGCTCGTTTTTTATTACTAGTAATAGTTGTCCAAGCGCCACCACTGTCACCATGAATATCATTAATGTGATTCTCTGTGCCAATAGGATCAACTTGATCATCATCTTTAGACTCATTCTCTACCTGATTAGTCCACGATTTGTGAACAGTAGAAGAATTAAAAGCATCCGAACATAGAGAAGAGCCTACAATAATAAGGATAGCTGCAACTGGTTCCGTAAAAGGTGAAGAAGACACCATTAATTGTGGGAGGAGCTTAGTAGAGACAGCAACCGAAACTTCAACCTCATGTGATGTGTCCAAAACAACAATCTCTTCAATATCAACTGTGTCCTTTTCATTCAAAACACTAGTGCCCTCAATTGCAATTGAAATGCCTTATCTATACTCGCACTTACAGGTAGAGCCATGCAGCGTTGATCCTCACCTACAGAAATAGGGGCAAGCGCAAGCTCATCAAAGACGCATAAGGCATGTCTAACAAGGACTGTGTCACCTTGTTTAGGCACCCATTTCTTGACTGGAGCCTTCTTGGGAGAAGAAAGATCTTTAGGCTTGGTAGGTGCTAGTGGTTTGATATTTCGGTGACAAGCATAAGATGAGTGGCCAACTGAGTAGCACGTGTGACAAAAAGCCAGCAGGTTCTCATAAATAACATCAATCCAAAGTGACTGCAAAGCAGTTTTCACATGCAACGTCTCATGGAGCTTAGCTGAAAGAGCAACGTTGACAAGGATTCATGCATAATGGCCTAGCTCTCCATCAAGCGTTTCAGCATCAATCTGAAGGTGCACACCAATTCCTTTAGCAATTTCAGTGAGCAATTTTGAGTGCCAGAATTCTCAAGTAAATTTATAGAACTGAATCCAAACTTGACCAGTGCTGGATTTTTATACTTCCGAATCAAACCCTGGAACCAATGTTTGAAGCCTAAAAATCCCAAGTTTAAGATTAAGAGCCCCTTTACTCCAAACCCATTTTTAATCATATGGAAAATTCAAGAAAACATGGTAATAACCTTGACCCAGAGAGATAAGCTTCCATCTTGATTTCAAGCCCCCACAAGGAAACAAGTTTCTTCTTCAAATCATCATGTAACCATGGTGAATCACCCTTTGATAAAACAAGTCTTCCAATTAAACAACTCTGACAAGTCCCAACCCTCTGATCATAAATATCCTGTCACTGAAATAAATTTGCCCAAGTTGGAGGGAGGGGAAATAAGAGAATCAGCTCTGGGTGGTTCTGGCAAAACATTACGAACTGCAGCGCCATAAGATTGCGTGGTTAATCATAGGGGAGTGATGGCTCCCTTAGGCATTGTTGATTGAGTCTGTGGTGCCGCACCCGATGGGGAAGCTAGTGTAGAGAACATATCCTTTCGATTGAAATAGAAATTAGTAGCAGTCGGCAAGGGCGCAGGCGGCGGGGTTTCGGTGGCCTAGACATGGCTTGGCTGGTGACGAACAAAGCTGCCGTGAGAAGCAAGGGAACTCCTAAAAAATTGGAGCTGCTCATAAAGTTTGAACTCTTATAATTAGATCTATTATCTGCTTAATTTTATACTTTCCGAACAAATCCTAGAATTGGGAACTAGGATGTACCAAATATTAGAATAAATAAAAATTGAAGATACAAAAGAATAATTTTACATTCATTCGAAAAGTTAAAAGAAAATTAACAAAATGACCAATTTGCTAATATGAAGGATGAAACATGTGTTTTTAAACTAAAAGGATCAAGTAACTAATTAATAGAAACATGGAAGAGTTATTTATAATGAAGCCAAAATTTAAGCTATTTTCAGTTGAAGGTGAGAGAAAAGATTTTGGTATTAGTTCATCAAAAAAGATAAGAAAAAAAAGAGCAATGTACAAGTAGAAGGCAATTAATAAAGGGCAAAATTCATGGCGGTCTCTGAGGTTTGATGTAATCTTTGTCCCGATCCCTGCTTTGTCTAAATTAGCCACTTCACTCCATCGTCTTTAACTCCGCTAGTTTTACTTAATAGAAAAAGGAAAAAGAAAAATATACCCTCAAATTCTTTTCTTTATTCTTCTTAACAATCCAAAAAAAAAACCTTCTCACCACTGATGTCCCCAAACCTCCAATCCTCCCCACCATTATGATCGCATCGAATCCCAACCCTCATTCGCCACCCCAGATTCTATGCCTCCACCCAAAACAACCTTCTGCCACCACCCTTCACTGCGCCCTTTCCACCTAGAATAGCTTTCGGCCCCAAATCCCTCTCTCTTTTCGACGTTTTCAATTTTAAGAACAAATGATTCTAGCTTCTTATTTTCCAAATCTCTCTTTATTTAGTTCCAACAGACCCAAATCATTAGCACCAACTTCACATAGCTTCTTTCTCCTCTAGATCTCTCTCTCTCTCCGCGGTCTTCTTGTGCTTCTTCCTTTTTTTTTTTTAATTTTTCATTTTGTTTTGTCTAATACAGAGATTGTAGTGGTGGTTTATGATAGGTTGCATTTTAGGCATATTTTATGTTGCATTTTATGTGCTTTTTTGCATTTTTTTGTTATTATTCATATCTTTGTATGCTTTTATGATTCTTTGGTGTTTTAGGTTGAATATTGGTTCAACATGAAGGATTGGAGCTATTTTTGTGCATTTCAGGCGAAAACTGTATTTTTACGTGACCATGTCATAGTAGACACGTTGACCAAGTTTGACTGCTATGCATTGGGCCACATGTTAGGCTTATGGATCTCGGTTTTTTAGCCTCCTAGATGCGGTTGAAGGCTCATAACTCGAAATTACTGCTGGAGCAATATTTGCCTTGACTCTATTATTATTATTTTATTAATGTTATTTACATTAGGATTAAGTTTTGAGAGAAAGCACATATAAATACTCTCTTAAACTCATTATTCAGCAGCTTTTTGATTACGCTAAGTGCCAGCATGCCCCACAACTTTATTCTCTCATATTTTGCATGTTTCTTCTAGGTTTGAATAGCTAAACTCGTATCTAGTCGAGGTATTTTTAAGGTTTGATCCTATTATGTTGTGAGACTATTGTTTTTATATGTTACTGAGTATTTCAAATATTTATTCAGTTTCTGTCTTCTAATTCTTTCATTATTATTTCTGTTGATTGTTCAATATGGTCACTTCATTAATTGATTGAAATAATATATTGTTATTTAGGATTAATAGTGCTTCACATTAGTCCTAATCTAGGTAACAAATAACGTGAATTTATGTGTTGGACATTGTTCATTGTTATGGAGCTGAATAATCTTGTTTAAATGAATCATGACGGTTCTAGTTTCACTGTCTATGATAGAGGCCTCCTTGGTTTCTACTGCTACCATAGATTAAACCTTGTTATGGCGTCTCGGGGGTTGTCTAGTGGTTAGAGAAATAGTCTGCAGGGTGTCCTGGGCTATCAATTAAGTAAGAAGAGATTGGTTAATTGAGTGTATGACCGTTAACTATAACTCTGTCTATTAGAATACTTGATATTTATCTTTTGTGTATGTGATCAGTTGAAAGAATTGAAATGAGAAATATCTTGGCTATGCTTTATTATTATTGATTTCCTTTTAACTGCAGTTCAATTCTCTTTACTTTATTTTACTATTTTTATCTGTTTTGATATTTAATCTTCATTCTATAAATTATCTTGTTTGTTTTGTTGCTTTTCTTCCAAATAAATAAACTTTACCAATTTCTATGCATTTGACCATGCTCACTGCCATATACAGAATCTTTATCTTTTAGAAGGAATGAATTTGTTGGTTTGACACCCATCAATTTAGGTAAGTGGCGGTGGTGGATGGGTACAATGGAAAGGGAGAGAGACAGTGGTGGTGGTGGTGCTGGCCAGAGGGAATTGAGAGGGGAGTGGGTCCAGTAATGGAAATAATTATCTATGATTGAGTTATATATGTGTGGTAGTGGTGGATTTTGAGTTTTGTTTTTCTAGTTTTGATGATTTCTAATGATGCATGTAGTAGGGGGTTTCGAGCGGTAGCAGGAGAGGTGGTGGAGGTTCATAGCAACGACGATGATGGAGCGGTGTTGGTGTTGGTGGAGCAATTTTGTTTTATGGGAGGAGACGATGACGGGTCTTGTTAGAAGTTTTTGCTGATGCAATTTGAAGTCGAAGAGGAGTGTTGTAGTGGTTTTGGTGATTCTGGGTTTTTTATGCAATTTTCTTTTGGTGATTGCAATGGTTTTATATATGTGTTTGAAGTCGAAAAGGAGTATTGCAGATTTTGGTTTCCTTTTCATTTTTTTTGTTAGCCTTTTTTCTAATTTTTCATTTATTTGGATTTTGTTCGAAGTGCTTGAGAGATAAGGAAAATTTGGATTTTAGCATTCTAGGTTGATTAATTGGGTTTAAAAAATCTGAATTTTGACAAATATGAAGAATGATAGTAAAATCATAGAGAATAAGTTGGTTTTGTTGTTCGATTTTAGCATTTTAGAGTGGTAGTGATGAAAGAGATTAGATGAAAAGGGTAAAATGGTCCTTAAAATTTACATAATAATGGGACTAAGTGCCATATCAGAAAATATGACGTCGTCCGTTAAACAATTTAACGAAGTTAAGAGTGATGAAGTAGAACGACTAATTTAAAACGAGTAGGAGTTAAGAGAGAGATTACACTAAACCTAAAAATCTCCATAGATTTTGCCCATTAATAAAAGAAGAAGAAAGGAGGAAGAAATATTAGAGAGAATAGTTGCCAAAAAAAAATTGCGATAAAGGAAATTAGAGAGAAAAAAGAGAGCCAAGAGACATATCAAATCAATTCGGTGAATAAAACAGATGGACGTGCGCAAGAGGAGCCACACGTGCACTCAATCATCATAAGAGGGTTAACCCCACTTCCCAATTCAAGGGATAAGATGTCAGCAACTACAAAACAAATTAACTCACATTCTTTAAGCTGGCGCCTCCTTTTTCTGTATATTATTGTACATTATCATATGAATTTATTTTGGTGGTCTTTTGGGTTGGCAATATGCATTCTTTCTACTTGTTGGCCAGTGGTGTTCTGAATCTCAAGATTTTCATTTAGCACGACCATTTTCAAATAATGGGAAGTGGTCCGTTCTGATATTAGAAAAACAGTAAGCGTTTGTTTGATTGGGCAAATAAAGTGAAGAAGTTACAATTTTAAAAGTGTATTTAGTTAGTGGGATCAAAATTAGAATTACGATATATTGGACAAACAATTTTCTGATTAGCTAGAGAAATAAGTTTTCTTGACTAAAATTTTAGTAAATGCTTGAAAGCATTTCGAATAGTGAGATTTTTCTTATTTAACGAATCTACCACTTTGTAATTTAGTTTTTTTTTAATAAATTTTAGTTACAAAACATCTCTAGTAAATTGGAGTTCTTTATTGTATTTTTTTAATATTTATGTCAATAATTTTAATATTTTTTTTACTAATTTTGGGACACATTTTTGTACCCTATAGGATGCACATCTCCCTAACCAAATTGCCACCTGGCCCATTCTTCATAATTTTGACATATAAATATGCCTCTAAATGTCTTTCCTGCCATCACACTCCCTCAGAAGAGTTTCAAGCTTTATAAAAACAACCCTAAAATGACAACTAACACCCTCCATCATTCACAATAAAAAAAGATGAACATTCTTACCATTCTTCAGTCCTCCTATCTTGCGTTCACACAAGGGCTTCTTATTGGCAAGAAAATTCTTCAAAAATCTTCATTTCGTCTACATAATATTGATTAGAAGCCTCAAATCATAACTTTCCCTCCCGTGCATCATAACTTTCAGAAAGGAGGGACATTTGGAGTGATTTGAGGGGAAAAGGTTGTGAGGTTCGCTACTATATTAATTAAGGTAATTTTTGTGATCTAGACAATGTCTAATCAATTATCCTGTTGAAATTGTTGGGTTTTAGAGCTATTGTGAAAGAGAAGGACAATGGGTTTCCTAGTGCATAAAAATACAACTTTAATATTAAACGTGTTAAAAATAATGAATTTTGAGAGCCTTTAGTAATTATATATGTTTTTTCAATGAATGTGAGTGATGTTCATGTAATGGATAAAAAAAGAGTAATAAAGTGTGATATGTATGACTTAGTATAGTGTTTATGCACAAGGGATGCACTCAGACATGCGTTCAACTCATCAACAAATGAGTGCGACTGAACATCTCACACGTTTCGCTTGTGTTCGAGTGTGCTAAGTTTGTTTTTGCTCTTGGTTCGTTGTTTGGGTCATTAGATTTGTGTTTTTAATGATGAACATTGATGGATTTAGATTGAATTAAGGCCCTTTGATCATGTCGGATGGTTGTGCAATCGAGTGAGGAGCTTTCGGATGAGAAAATTCGAGTTTTGGGTATCCACGAGCACAGACACGGGAAAATGCATGTGTCTTAAACAAGCCAACTGTGTCTCGTTTAGCCTAAGACATGGTCATGGGCTCGTGACTGTGTCCTGCAAGCCTTTGATCATGTCTTCCCAAGTTAGCCAATGTCTTGCTCAAATAAGGTATCTGGCCACCACAAGGGCAGAGACACGTGCCAAAAACGTCAAATTTCTTAGTAAGACAAGCGTTTTGCATTCCTCCTCTTTAAAATCTCCCCAACTGAGTCCCTTCGTCATTCACTCCCTCAAACCGACCCTAACACACCTAAATCTCCGCTCTCCTTAATTTCTTTGCCTTCCAATAATATTCTTTTAAGGATTTAACCTTCGTCTGATTTTCGAGGTACTCAGTCACTCATTAGAGGTCCGTGAATTCTTAGATTATTTGGCACGGCGTCCAGATGAGTGAGATATCTTCTCTAGACACATAGGTTGTGCCTTCCAAATCTGTATCGTTTTTGTTGTGTTTGGCATTTACCTATAATCCAAACTAAATAATATTTGGCTAAATTACAATCTGGCTTTTGGTGTAAACCTTTGTAATATGTGTTGCCGATTAAACTATAACATTTTTTAATCTAAAATTCTATTTAGAATTAATTATATAAATTTGTATGAAATATTTAATTTGAAATTTTAATTTACCTTTTGTAAATAATCATCCACTCTGCATATCTGAATTCTAAAAGCATTAATTTAATTATTTAATTAATTACTTTATTAATGATATTATTATTATTGTCATCACACATGTCTGTATTATTATGATAAGATGTACTCTATTTGATTATGCTCTGTCTATTTAATATTATGCAATATGTCTGATAGTTAATATTCTAACGAAGATATTATATTAAATTATATATTATTTGTTACTATATATATATATACTTTGACTCTGAAAACCTAACTACGAGGTAACATAGTATTTAGTATATTAATGCTCTGTTATACTAAGCCTATGGGTCACCATTTGTTATATTATGCCTATGGGCTACCATATGCTATATTATGCCTTCGGGCTACTATCTGTTATACTATGCCTACGAGCTACTGTCAACTATATTAAGCCTACAAGCTATCACCTGTTACTATATAGCTTTGGGACTAATACTTATCTCCAAATTACCAATAAACCTATTTACTAGATTCATGATTATAGAAAACCTTCTAAGTCTGTGTTGTTGTTCATTCTCCTATAGTATATTGTACTGTAGACTGAAGGGGTATATTTTTCTAGAGCTAGTGGACTATAATGCTCGTAGGTATATCCTCTGATTGGTTCTGTTTGTCTATTTCAGATTTGAGACCTTTAGGGTGTCGGATACTGTTTAAGGCCCCTAAGGCTGTTAGCTGTTCGGCCTTGCTAAGTTGGGTACTATTGGGACTCTTGAAGCTGCTGATTCTTTAAGATGTGATGTTGTCAGCACATTACCAACATAATACGGTCGTACGATCAATGATTATCAAATCAATTTAATTTTGAATAAGATAATAAAGTAGATATATATAGAGTTCTATATAGTCTGAGTAATATGAAATATTATGATAGCACATTGCATGCATTGTTTGCCTTCAGCCTATTAAAGATTTTCTTTGACTACATGCTGTCTGCTTTGACTGCGAAATGTCTTTTTATTTCTGAAAATGTTTTCTAGTACTAGTATACGAATGTATATCTATGGTATATAATTGTATATATGTGCGTGTGATATTTTTGAAAAGTGTTTTTAAACAGTTTGTGTGAGGTCTCAAAAGTATTCTAGAGTTGGTATCCCTCACTGCGTTTACTCGCCCCCTCCCTTTAACATTTTTAGAAACTCATTTGGACTTTAGTAATCGTTCATCATCATGATCTCAATGGGGAGTGATTATTTTGGTCAGTTGGTGCTCTCAGATCGAGCTCTATTTTGTGTAGATGCTCCGCACTGATTGTCTATGGGTTATGGTTTTGTATTCGATAATATAATGTTTTAGATTGATTTACCTAAAAAATACTTATTTTATATTTTGATGTTATAGTTATTTATATTATTAATGAAATCTGGAGTTTACTTATTATTGTTTAATAATTGTTTTGGAATAAGTTGGGTAGAATGTTTGGTTCTCCGAGGCTTGTACGAGATGGGTCGAGCCTCTAGTTCGGTTCGTGTTATATGTTAGTCATGGTCTAATTTAGGGTAGTGACAGCTAAACGGGTTACCCATTTATAGGACATGCATTCCCCCATCCTTATAAGAGTATCGCGAGTCAACTTTTCAAGGATGCAGGTTATCTTGTGTATTCTTGCATAACTTAATCTAATAAGTATCTACATGCCTTGTATAAGTGTCTGCATTGTGTCCTAATCTTTATGAAATATAAATGTTATTGAATTGTAATTGGTCAACAAAGAACCTAGATCATTGTGTCAGTGCTACCACTTGTGTGGGTATATGAGACATGGAGTCTAGGTGAGTGATTTGGATTTGTTGGGCATATGTCATGTATTTTCCTTCTATATACTATATATAGTGAATGGCTTTCAAAAGATAGGTTTTTCCTAAAACTGTTTTGACAAGATGTGATTCGTATTGTAACTCGACACAACGTTTACATATAAGTTTATTGAGTTTTAATCACTCATATTTTGTGGTCTTTTTGGTGCTAAGTAATCTCATATCAGACTTTGTTATTGTTGCTTCTGAGCACTTACCCTTTTTTGTTGATATGAGTGCCACTTACCCATGGCACCAATACTTTCTTTTAGATATTTTTGGGTTATCAAATTTTCCATTATTAAAAAATGTGGTTTTTGATGGGAAAATCTGGATGGGATGTTGACCACCCTAAAGAGGGATGAATAATATGGTCTGGCACTTCGTTGCAATTTTTTTTTGTCTTCGAGCACTTCTTTCTACTTCTCCTTAATTTGCAGAAGCTTTAGTTGATGAAAATAGAGAGAAGAACAAAAAACATAGATATTTATAGTGGTTTGGCAACTCTCATGCCTGTGTCCATTATCTAAGTACACCCACTTAGGCTTTCCACTATTTGCGTCTCAAAGGCTAATCACTTTTCCAAGGTATAGTGAGAACTTTTATAACCACAATCACTTTTCCTAGGTGTAGTGAGAACCTCTCCCAATATTTTCAAAATTTTGATCTTTTCAATGCAAAGATCATGTTCAATCTTGACCTTTTCAAATGCATCTATCTTAGCAGCATTTCATTAATATGGATTTTCAAAGCATCATTCGTCTTATGAAGTTTATTATTATTTTCAACCAATTCCTCAAAATATTGATTCAATTGAGAGTATAAATTGAATAGTTCATCATAGGAGAAATCATTTACCTTATTGTCATCATTAGAGGTGTATGCTTCGGATTCTGATTGATAACTTAAGGCCATGAGACATAGATAAGAAACTGCATGTGTATTCTTATCATCATCTGAGTTCTCATCATTATCACTCCAAGTTGCTACCATGGCTTTCTTTTTTGCGATTATGTCTTTCTATTCATGTGTTGCTCTTTTGCCTTATCGCAATCCTTAGCATAGTGGTCATGCTTTCCACACACATAGCATCCTTTTTGTTCTTCTTATTTGTTCTTGCCTTTGTCTCTCCTTTCATTTTTGGAGTATCTTCTTCTATCATTTCTCCTTTTCATATACCTCTTTATCCTCCTATACATTTTGGCATAATATGCCAAATGTTCTTCATCAATTCCACTTAAGCTAGAATCATCACTACGGCATGGTCGCATGTCAACCTTACGTTGCTTAACATGTTTCTTGATCCCAAGTAGATTGATATAACAAATGAAATTAATGTTGAACCAAGGGTTGGTTCACATGAGAATTCTCTCTATGTTTTGATGATTTTTACCAAAACAATCGAAACTGTTAAGCTATGCACGTAATACACCTCACGCAAGCGATT
Organism: Flueggea neowawraea; assembly: GCA_948243855.1. Lineage (NCBI taxonomy): Eukaryota > Viridiplantae > Streptophyta > Magnoliopsida > Malpighiales > Phyllanthaceae > Flueggea > Flueggea neowawraea. Next base: position 14,698 of record CAODLS010334866.1, read on the forward strand.
GCATGATTTAAGCGCATACATGAATTGTCAGTGCACGTCGATCTTGATAGAGTATTCCAGACTCTCTAGTGTATCAAAGAGCATGTAACGCACGTAGAATCAGTACTATGCGCATAGCACAACATAGTGGTCGTGTAGATGAAAATCTCTCTCATAAGATAGAATGGACTCAGATCTTATTGTGCGTATTGCACTATGTATCTCACATGTAGAGGAGATGTGATTCACTATACTGGAGGCATCACAACTCTACATACGCGGCAATGATATTGTGTGCGTAGAAAGGTTTTGATGCTAATTGAAGAAGAAGCACAAGTCAAGGCCACAGTCACATTTTATGTGATTTATGCGTGTGGAAGAGCTCAAGTGATATTCTTGATAGCCAATGCTACGTACATAGGATACGTATCCATGCACGTAGACGTGAGAAGGATCCAACATGAATTTGAGATAAAGAAAAATTATGTTAGAGTGTTAGAAATTCAAATGGGAAGATTAACTAACAAATTCAGGTGACATAGATAGTTATACACTATGCATGTTAGATAAGTATTATGCGCATAGACGAAGATGAGCTGGACTAAAGAACAAAGCCAAGACACTTCTCGGGAATTTCAAAATTGAATATTCCCTGACACAGTAAAGTGAAGAATCATAGGTGTGGTCCCGAAAATATGTCAATTTACGTTAGTAATGTTTCAAGCGCGCAAGACAGTTGATTCATGCACGTTGGAAGGAATGATATCCATGTAGTAGTCACTTGGTATTAATTGAGTTCAAGCAGTAACTACTTGGCTCTATCTTGTGCATACAGAAGAGTATAGAATGTGAGTACTACATTGATGAAGTTATGTACTACACACGTAGAAAGTGTATGACGCACGTAGTATGGGTTGACGACATAAATTTTAGTATTCTGCAACTCTCTCACAATGATTATTTCAAGAAATGCAATAGCTATATTTGAGAGCCTATCTATAAATAGATTCGTCCAAGACATAAGAGACAAGAGTGACTTTTCAAGAGTGTGCCCAAGCTTTGCTAGTTTGATTCTTGACTTTATCTCTCCTTAAGCTTCTTTGCATTCTTATACCAGCTGAGCTTTAATCTGTATTTTTGTCATTGAGTTGCTGTGAGATTTTATACCAGCTGAACTTTCCTAGGCTTCCTTTCCATTTTTGTGGACAAAACATTTGCAACCAAAAGTACGAAAATAAGATTTATTGGGCAATCTACTCTTCCACAACTCATAAGGAGTCTTTTTGAGTATGGAACGAATATGAGCCCTATTCACTATATAGCATGTTGTATTTACAGCCTCTGCCTAAAAATATTTTGGCAAATCATTCTCACTTAATATTGTCATTGCCATTTCTTGCAAAGTCCTATTTTTTCTCTCAACAATTCCATTTTGTTGAGGTGTCCTTAGAGTAAAAAAATTATGCAAAATATCATGCTCATCACAATATGATTCAAATGGCTCACATGAGAATTCTCCCCAGCTATCACTCTTAATGGAGGTAATGGTGTAGCCTTTTTTATTTTAGACTTTTTTGCTATAAGATGCAAATGTATGAAAAGTTTTATTTTTATGTGCTAAAAAGAAAACCCATGTAAAACCATGTATCATCATTGACACTAACAAGGCATTTTTCATTGAAAGCTTTTGAATCAAACAAGTCAACAACATATATATTATTATGTCTAGAACTAACAAATAAAGCATAATTATTATCATCATATACAA
>CAODLS010334976.1:0-12100 GCA_948243855.1 Flueggea neowawraea
ATGGGAAAGCTAGGAACTTTAGAAGGTTTCCTTCGCCAGGTATTTTACTTTCAGAATTAGTGCGGTTCAATTATTTTCCTGTGGTTAGCCTGATTCTCATGGCATGTAAATTAGTTTTCTTTATTTCATAATTGGCAATTCAATATAAGAGAAATTGAATGTGGTCATTAACTTGTTATGATCACCATAGATATATTTTCATTATTGTCATCATTATTATTTTTTGTTTCTGCATCAACCAGGCTGACAACTTGAGACAGCAGACATTAGAACAAATGCACCGTATACTGACAACAAGACAATCAGCTCGAGCACTTCTGTCTATAAACGACTATTTCTCTAGGCTTCGAGCTCTTAGTTCCCTGTGGCTGGCCCGACCTCGGGAGTGAGCTGCTGTAGATTATCCCTTTACAAGGTCATCTTATATTCTGCCATTTAACCACCCACTTTGACTAAAATTCAAAAGTTGTCATTAAGATGAAATTTGGGTTGGCCAGCTGCTGCTATTCATCACCAGAGGCATCGACAACGATTTTGGTGCTGTAAGTCGATATTGTAATTATAGGTTTTATTATGCAGTTGTAAAATGAGGAATGGAGTAGTTGTGGTTTTCTTGTGTTTGGTGGCAAATAATTTGATTCAGGTTTGATGTTTGTAAGAATTGTTCAACCATAGGACTGTTACATGTAACATAGATTACAGCCATCGTTTTGTATACCACAAATCAGATTCAACTCAGGATGTTAGTTACTCTTTGAAGCGTCGGATTTTTTCCCCCTCCTTTTTTTTTGGTTTGATAAGTATCCCCACTATTCTTATTTTCTACTTTTGATAATAATGTTCAATATTTGCCACTTTTGCATAATTTATCACTAGCTCGATAGCTAAAGCTGCGACTTTTTAGTCACTTGAGATAATTTTAAATGGTTGAGTGTGCGTTATTTAGTTTGAGATCTCAGGTTCAATCTTATTATAGTCCTGATCTCACATCTTTTCAAGAACATATCCTGGGTATGACCACTGAACTTCAATTGTTTTCAATTTGGTAACTGAAAATTGAACTTCGATTTTGTATGCGATATAGCTGCTCATATTCACTCTGTTAAGATCCCAAACGGAGTGCTGAAATGGCATGCTTCAAACACGAGCTGACCAAAGGGTTGATCATATTTGCTTCAACGCCATGACTAGTACAAATCTAGAGCCTTGAAACAAACAAGTGAAGCATTAGAGTTCAATCCGGCAGGGAAATTACAGCTCGAGCGAAAACATCCCGAAGTACGAAACATGTTTAACTGTTCTTCCGCCTTAATATCATCCAAAATGGAAAAATTAGGAAAAGAAAAAAGGATCATGCCAAGAATACTGCAAGTAACACTATTTATAAGTCTAGCAGAAAAACAATTCACCAGTACATTTCCAACATTAACATTTACAATAAGCAACTGCTTCTAAATTGTATTCTTTTGTGAATATGCCCCAGAGTTGAAGCGGGGAAAAAAGTATTAAGATTTATTTAGTCTTACAAAATTATCTTATATAGAAGTCTGACCTCAGAAGAACATCCTCAGTTCAAGCAGAACCGTTTGTTAATGTAGCTTCACGCCCCTGATGAATACGTTCTCTCTGAAATCGATGAAGGAACAAGAATATTAGTTTTATGCTCAAGCAAACAAAAAGAAGCATTCATCTTCCCAATTCTTTTCACATGCTACATCAGAAAGACATTCAAAACTGAACGTAGTATCCCCTTATTACACCATAGCTTTTGCAGTTTTAAATAGGTTTTCTGAAAACAAATGATAATCAATCAAATCACAATGCCAGCAAATTCAGGTCAAGTTATTCATGCCCTTTTTAAAGAGTTGGTAACACCATAACCAAACCTAGATGAAATATTGCCCAACAGGAGAAGGAAAGCTTCACAATTTAGGAATGAAACCAGAGACGGTATGGTAGTAAACTATCCAATGCAATCGAAAATACAAAGCTGGCCTAAGCTCCAATTTATCAACATAAAAGTACAGTCACCAAGTGGAACAGAACATGGATGCCGCGAAGTCATGGCCAAACTTTTTGTTTTATTTTACCACGCTTTCTTCTTCCTTTTCTGTAATAATTTCCTCTATCCCCTTTTCCTTTCCACATTTCAGAAGGCAACAAAGAAATAAGGGTCAGCATACGTGAATATCCTAATTTCCACCACATAACCATTTACAATCATTTCAACAAGCGAAACCATTTGCAACAAAGCAACAAATTGTTGAATCTGACACAGGCAAACTTTCACTTGTCAAAAAACATGGGAGAAACCGTTAATGGTATAATTCCTGAGTGGTTACTCATCTTTAAGAAAAACTAATAGCAAAGATTCTGACCTTTGTGTACTAATTCTTAAATAACTATAGTGCATGTGAATTTAGATATAAAAATTAAAGTAAAAACTATGTCGTAATGTAGTTCAAACCAAACAAACTGTGAGGATATTGCCACAAGAATATTTAGCTTATAATCACCCACAAAGTATGCCATGTTCAAAAACATATACATTCAGCCGAAATTAATAGAATAAATTACTTCAAACATGAAATTCACAAGCTACAGGCAACAACCCAATGACACGTACCCATCTTTCCCAATAAGGAAGGAAGCAAACAAAGTCATAGACAGGAGTAATGGTCGAAACTAAGATGGCATTGAGTCCAGTGAACAACAATAGCCCCGTCATCGGCCTTGTTCTGTGTGGCATCTTCTTCTTTCCTTCTTGTGAGACGCTGGCTGAAAACCCAAAACAAACTCAACATTCAACTTAATTTGAAATCAAACTAAAAGGAACCCACAGAAACCCTTATAATTGATCTTAGTTTGCTAATCTGTTCATGAGTTTCAAGTTACACGTAGATTAGGTGGGCTTTGGCTGCAAAGTATTAGGTCCTTATCACAAAAACAAACTTTTAGGTCCCACCCTTCTGATCGAATTCAGAAAACAGTCCACCCAAAATTACAGTCTCTACTCAAATGAAGCAAATCACAAACAAGGCAAACTTAATTCAAATATCAATTAACAATCTCAACTCAACAAATCTCGGCTAAACCAACACGCAAGTCAGACACACTTTGATCAAAGCTTAACATACACTACCACACCAATTTATCTCCAAATGTGACGTGAAGCAAAACTTAATTTCTGCAAGTGTGAATGGAGAGATGAAACTTACTGAGATTTAAGAAGGGTTATGTGAAGTGAAGCAAGACCCGTGTGAATAGAGCGAAGCCAATGGAGATGTGTAGCGAAGAGCTCTGTGTGAGATTGAAGCAACATCAACCTAGGAGTTGTGTGTAAGGGTGTAATTGAGCCGAGTCAAACTCAGCTCGACAAAAAATATGTGGAGCTCGAGCTTTTTTTTTTTTTTTTTCTGTTCGAGCTCATGACAGCTCGAGCTCATCTCGAGAACAGCTCGTTTAGGAGTGTACTCGACCTCAGGCTCAATAAAGCTCAGTTGAGCATGTAATCGAGCTCGAGTTGATATAGCTCGTCTGAGTTCAGTGAAGCTCGAGCTCGAGCTCGTTTTAATTTTTTCTTTTGCTGCGTCTGGGCTCGGTGTAAGCTTGCCTCGAGCTCGTGTATTAGCTCGTTAATTATTACAACAAATGATGATGAAATTTGCTTTAGTTTCCAACTAATTAACCATCTTAGACTACTCTAAACACAACCAAACATCAAACATAAAAAGTACAATCCATGATCACAACAAATTCTCAATTCAAAGTACTTAGAATACATCAAACACTAAGATAGAAATAAATAAAAGTGACAATAAAACAACAATCTCATAATGTAATAGTCTCAAGACAACAAACAAGCAACTCTTGGTCTCCCATGAATCCACATATGCTCTTGATTTGTCATCAAAATATCAATATGTCAATTTCAAATAGAAGAAATTAAATAAAACACTATTTTTTATCAATAATTCTCACTAATTTTAATCAACAATTCTCACTTCCTGATAAAAAAGTGGTTTAAAGTTTGGTGGATCTTCTGATGCAAATGGAGTACTAAAACCTTGCAAATTAATATAATTTTTAATTTGAAAATGCATGTAGTTGGAAATTCAAAATGAAGTCTCTCCGCATAGACCCCCAACTACCCAAACACATTTCATAATAAGGAGCCTAAGCAAGTAATATTGAACATGGGTGATGTAATATAAGATTTTTGGGCAATTCTTTTTCACATTTTATACCTTTTTTAATCTTCTTTTTCACATTTTATACCACATACTGGTTAAGCATTAGCATACTGGGTCTCTATGAACATGGAAAGATTGTAAATCATAGTTTCCGAAGTTTAACAAAGAAAAGGTACGTTTAATTTTTTGTTGTAGACTATTTTCTGAAGAATCAATTCAATCACCCAAAAGGATTAATGAAGGCTCTGAGTTTATTTCCATTTTCATTTCAATCATAGATCGATTTTGCACAAGAATTCACAAAGACCCACAACTGAGTAATATCAACTAAACCTAAAACAGAACTTCCAGTAAAACAAAAGTACAGAACTAAATTTGACCAAAACCAAGCAACAAAACAGACTCATAATCCTCAGAGACCGAAAAAATGAAATACCTTAGGGTTTAGTGTGTGAGAGCGCCAAGAGAGAGAGATCGACGAGAGAGAGAGCACCGAGAGAGGAGATTGACGAGGAAGAGCGGCGGCGAAGAAAGATGGGTGGGTTCGGCTGTGAGAGGGAGAGTCTCTTGGACTGACTCAATCGACTGTGTGGGTGTGGCTTGTGGGTTGTGTGTGGATGGTCACTTACACTCATTATGATTTTTAATAATTTTTATAAATTTAAAAAGTCGGGTATTAAATTATAATTTTTAATTTTTTAAAAAATTTTAAGTGTATTAAATTATAATTTAAAAAAAATTATAAAAATTAAATATATTTAATTAGAAATTTTAAAAAATTTATAGAAATATACTCATATTTAAAAAGTCATAGAATTTTTATAGATAATAATTTCTACATATTTTGAATGATATTTGTTAGGTTTGTATAAATAAAAAGATTATATAATTTTCTTCTACTTTATCTCAAGACTTTTAATGATTTTGAATAATTTTTTATTGATTTGTATTTGTCTTTGTTGATATTTATATTTGTTTGTTATATATTGCATGTACAATATAATAACATTATAATGGGAGATACAAACAAAAAAAATGGCAAGGTCAAAGAAAGAGGTGGAGAAAATATAAACTTAGGCAGTTGACGAAACTAACGAGTTACTAAAACTCATGGTTGATGATGCAAATCGGGGTTGACATGATAAGAATGGCTTATTAGGTAAAAAAAACTGTGGAGAAAAAGATACTCTAGGCCCTGAATGAAAAACTTGGATGTGATAGGAATTATTCTCAATATTTAAGTTGTTTGAAGTGGTTGGAGTGATAACAATGGCGTGAACAAATTATATTTTTATACTTTTTTATGCTTAATTTGTTAAATGAATATTTCAGTTGTTTATTTTAGGTGTAAAAGAAAATTGTATTAGTTTGAAACAAATCTGAAGCTTTTTTATTTAATAGGTGTAAAATAAAGTTTATGAAAGTCGTTGAGAATTTTATAAACTCTGAAAAAGTCATTAAAATCTATGATGTAAAAGTCATTTACTTAAAAAAGTCTACAAAAATCATTATCCAATACATCCTCCTTAGATTCTAATAACTTTTACAGACTTAAAAAGTCATGGGGTATTAGATTATGATTTTTAAAGACTCTTTAAAAGTTTAGGTGCATTGGATTATAACTTTTACAAACTTAAAAAAATATACAAAAGTTAGGAGTATTCAATTAGGACTTTTAAAGAATCTACAAAAGTATACAAATATTCCAAAAGTCATGATTTTTTATAGACAATGACTTTTACATACTTTGAATGACATTTTTAGGTTTATATAAATAAAAAGACCACACAATTCTCTTTCACTATAAGGGTGTATTGGATTATGACCTTTATAGACTTTTTTTTTAAATGAAAGAATTTTATAAATGTAATACCTCTCTCGTTTCTGACCTGTCTCCCGTAGCATTTCGATCAGTCCCGATTTGTTCCTTTCAATTTTGATCCTAACAATTGATGCTTGAAGATGTTGAGGATGCTAATTTGTCAAAAAAATTGGCGTTTAGTTGATCTCGGTTTGATTTTAAATGATTGGAGTGTTGACTGCGTGATAAATGATTTTTGGTGGGATTACTCGAGTAAGTGTTGAGGTGTTACTCGAGTAATCTGGATCATAGATAACTCAAGTTAGTTGTTTGGTTCTATTCGAGTTAAGTAGGGTATGGATTACTCGAGTAAACCATTTGGTTACTCGAGTAAGTCATGCTTCTAGGATCATTTATTAGGCAATTCAACTCGAGTTAGTAAAGCTATTACTCGAGTAAGCCAGCTCTAACTCGATTAAGTGTTTCTCTTACTTGATTAAGCCATGAGAAAAGTTGGATGTTGCGTCGTTTTGGGCAGGGATCTAAATACACCCTTGCCTGACTCATTCAGCCAAACCCTCTCATTTCTTATTTAAATCACTCCCATTCCGCTCCATCATTCCTAATCGTCCTTTGAGGTAAGATTTCACTTATACACCTCTCTTTTCCTCATTTATTCTAGATTGTTCATATTAAGGTTTGAAGTAAAATGTTCATAGGTTTGATTTCATTATGTCTCTATTGTTGAGTTCAATTTTGATGATATTGAATCCAAAACATCCATAGAAAAGGTGCAAAATTGTAGACTTGCTAATATTTATCATTAAAGCAACTTAACTATTCATTAAAGTGTGTTAATGATCAATAAAGCACCTTATTGATTCATTAAAGTGCGTTAATGAATGCAAAATGGCATTTAAGCACATAGACGTCTTGATCTAGGAAGCATAAGTGTCAGATATTGATCTAAGCACGTTAATGATTCATTAAGGCATATTAATGAAGTTTGGGCAAAAGTCTAAAAACGACAAAATGCGCTAATGATCAACAAAGTGCGTTAATGACAGTCTGGGTGAAGTTGGATATTTTGGAATGAAGAACAACGCATGTATATCCATCAACAACACACGTAGATGACTATCAACGAACCTAGCATGGATTACAATGCACGTTGATGATGATGACGTCAGTTAAAATCAGAATTCTCTCTCTCTCTCTCTCACAACGGCTACTTTGAGGCTTCCAACGACTATTTTCTTAAGAGTGGCTATAAATAGACGTCCTACATTAGAAGAGAAGTAAGAGAGACCTTTGCTAAACTTGCTATTCACTTTCTCTCTTATTTCTATCTTTCTAACCCATTTAAGCTATTTACTTGCAATCTTATTTATGGGTTTGTGTGAGCTTGATATTGTCATATCTTGGGTTAATTCTATAACAAACAAGGTTGTTTGATTGGGGTAGATAAGTTTCCTTGTTGTGCCTTAGAAAAAAAAAAGTGGTTGCTAGTGAACCTTAAAAAACTAGTGGGTAATGATTTTCTAGTTGAGCCCACAAAAACAAGGGAAACTGTTTTCTTATTAAGCCCGCTAAAACAATGTATAACAGTTTACTTGTTGAGCCCGGAAAAATAAGTGATGTAAATTGTTTCCCTCCATCCGAAAGTGAGGAGTTAGTGGATTGAAATTCTCTAGTGGATCTAGAGGAGTGGACGTAGGTCAAGAGGACAGAGCTGTTAGTTTTAGTGCCATAGTCCAATCATTTATATACATTGTCATCCGATTTATCAATTAATAAAGAGGAATTTCATTTCATATCTATGAAATATTATACTATGTTTTATGAAGATAAAACTTCCATGAATAGTTTATTCTTCCTTATGTCATCAAGTCTGACTTGATAGTAAAACCCTAAGGTAAAAGGAATACTGTTATAAATGTCCCTAATCAATTGTTATCATGAGAATGATAACAAACCAATGTTAGTTTGTTGCTAAGTTGATAATCATGTTTTACTGATTATGGATATGAGATATCACTTAGAACATAGATATATGTTAGGGAACATGTATTGGACTGGCCTTCTATAAAAATACTTCATGGATCTTTGTCACAAGTTGCTTTCATACAGTGGTGATGTTTGAGTCCTCTAACTGAAACTCACTATCGACTCCTACATGAGGAATCACATGTTTTGACTTAGTCAAATGTTATCCGTAACAGGGTAGCAATAAAGGCTATGATTGGATATGTCATAAATCTTATAGAGGAGTGATAGTGATAGTGACGAATTTGTTCCTCTTATTAAGAGTGATATCTTTAGGCCACTTGATTAGTAGGATTGATGGAATGTATGCATAATCAAATGAATTAATGAAAGGTTTATCAATGTCATTTGTATATCAATCTACTTGGGATCAAGAAATACATTAAGCTATATAAGGTTGACAGGTAACCATGCCTTATGCTAAATAAAGATATCGTGTGACAAAAGCAATAAATATCAAACTGTGAAAGGTTAACTCGAATCATCGAATACCACTCGATTTTGGATTGCCATAATGTATTACTAGATACCTCTTATGGACTTTGGGCTCAAGTTTTGGGACAAGGCTAATTGCCATTTTCGAGTTGGCTTATGGAGTCACACACAAGAACGATTTGGATTGGTTTACAAATATTCTCTCTCATAGTAATTAAATTATTAGTATGATTAATTTGATTCATTAATAATTTAGGGTTTTATGATTTAGGTCATAAATATAATATGAGATAGTATAAATTTATGTAATAGGTTTTTAATATTAATTACCTCTTATAATGTTTTTGGGTATAAATTATACGTGACATAATTTGGGCCATGTAAATTAATAAGGGAGTGATTTAATTAGTGATAATGTATTAAATAATTAAAAGTCCAAAACCATTAATTAAGGCCTTAAAAATTCGGCATTCACACTAATGGATTAAAGTTTGACTAGGTCAAAGGTTGACTAATCTTACTTAATCCACTTGATTAAGGACACCTAATCAAGAAATGATTTCTACACCTTTTATGACAAGGAAATCTAACCCCAAACTAATTAAGAAGCTAATACCTAATTAGGAATTATTTTTCTTGTGGGACTAGGAAGAAATTTGGCTAGGATTAATTGTGTGCAATTTGGTTTACACACTCCTAATGGAATTAGGAAATCTAACCCTTGTAGGACAAGGGGAAATTCGGCTGCCTTATTAGACATATGAGGGTTTCTTTTCTTCTATAAATAAGAGAGGGCCGAATTTCTAAAGCTTGGCAAGGCTCAAGGCTAAATTAGTGTGTGCCACCAAAAAGAAAGAAAAACAGTATTTGTGTAAGAAAGAATAGAGATTCTTCGTGCTAGTACACATTGCCATTCCAAGTGAGTTCGTTCGTGTGGATACCTTTAGACACGTTCACGCAAAGGCAACGTGAGAGGAAGAGTTTCTAGTTTTATACTAAAAGCTACACCAATACTCCATTCAATCATACGCTCTAGCATTCGATTTTAAGGCAAAATATGCTAACCCTAATCGTATATATCGATATGCATGAATCCTTGGTGGAATTCTAGATGTAAAATTTTTGTTATTTCCACTGTCATGTATGCTTATGAATGTCATAAACTTCGTTACGAATTTCAACACGAACCACTATAAATATTGGGCTTTGATTTCTCTCTCCCTTTCTCTCTTTATTTGATTTACATTTGCATTTGATTTATTGTTGAGTGTGTAGATTAGATCTTTAGAGCTTCCGTATTTAACTTTGATATTGATTTCAAAAGAACTTTGTTATTTGTTTTGATTTGCAAAAGATTTTCAATAAAGTTTTTAACTTGCTAAAAATCCAATTCACCCCCTATTGGATTGCCATTCCATTATACATTGAGACTAAATATGAATTACATCTGTTACAATGATGATTTGAGGTATTTAGGTCGTGCTTTTGGGAGTCTAAAACCACTAGGATTAAGTTTGAAATTATGAGAATTAAGGATGCTCATAAATGAGTTTGAATCATCTTGTTTTTTGTTGATTTTAGATAATTTCGAGTTGCTATGTTGGATTTAATCTTGTGGGTGATTGGTAACAATTCTTATTAGTTAAATCAGAGTTAGATGAATTTGGAGAAATATGGGAAGAGCACTTACTCGAGTAAGCAAATGTAGCCTATTACTCGAGTAAGCACTTTGGCTTACTCGAGTAAGCCATGGTTCTGAGTGACCAAAGTTGTAACATTACATATTTTTCAATTTCTGAGAGTTACGGGACTAATTTGGAGATTTTGACTATTTGAAGGATTAGTAGGTGAATTGAGAATACTTTGGGGACTATTTTGTAATTTGTCAAGTCTCGATGATTAAAACGTAATTTTACAGAGGTTGTAGACCAAACTATAATTTTCGCGAGATGTTTGATTTTCAAGGTGAGAGTGTTGGATATTCATTCATATTAGGATTTTCATTCGTCATGGGTTGGGACGAATATCTACATTGCATGCATATTATGTATTGCCACAATACAATATTTAATTTTGTTGTAACAAATTTTTGTATTTAGCTCGGTTGGATTTTCGAGGTGATCTGCTATTCTCCAGTGGCCAGCGATTTGACTATTTGCTAAGCGTCCAGGTGAGTGGATGTCAGCTTCAGACACATATATTATGTCTTCCTAAATTATATGTTTTTGATGTGTCAGAACTTAACATGTAATCTAGAATAATTAAAGGATACAAAATCCTAAAAATCTGACTTATGTGAAAACCTCTGTTATGGAAATGAGATTTCCTCTAAGATTTTTGACGATTTCTGAAAATAAATATTATGTTTTAATATTTATTATAATTTTGGTAATAAACATTCTGTTAAGAATTCTAACAAGTACTCTGTAGAAAATGTTCTTTTGGTTTTTAGAATATTTTCTGAAAAAAATGTTTAGTTCTAAAATAAGTGAAGTTTATGTAGTATGTTTATGTTTCTGAAATTAAAATTATTTTGGATAAATACTTTGTCTATACGTTGAATATATTTTGATGAATATTTGTTTGTTCGGTATGCTACAAATTTGAATATTTTAAATATGTTTTTAGTTAAAACATTTTATTTTGGGACACCTATGATGTGGATCCACCATCGAGTATACTTGGAGTCCACGGGAGTGCAAGGAGCAAGAGTGGAGATCCATTGACTATTCCAAGTGGCCCAATCACAATTGCACGTGCACACAAGTTCAAGGCAATCATGTCTTTGTTCATTCAAGATCAAATTATCCAAGAGCTTCAAGATCATAATATCGAAAAGTGTTGTTTGGATCTTGAAGGCAGTCCTAAGCTCATTACCTTGCTGAAGGCGTGTATTAATGAAGGGGCTGTCTAATGATGCATTCTTTTATTTCATTATGGATTAGACTTGTTTAGTGTGTTTTGAGCCTTGTTAAATTCGTTCAGCCCATGTTTGACTTACTTAGGGTTAATTAATCCATACCCAATAAGGATTAGGATTAGCTATCCATACCCAATAAGGATTAGGATTAGCTAGCTAGCATAAAGCTTTTCTGTAGCCTTGGAAAGACACCTTTTGAAAAAAAAATGAATTTTATACTTATTTCATGCTATTTGTGTGTTCTTGATTAGAGTGAGAGTGAGGATTTGCTTTCTTCTAATTGCATCAATAATCAAGGTAAACTTATCAATCTAATTGTGGCGTTTATCTTATTCTTATAACTTGATTATTTGCATTTCCATACCTTGTTGTGTGGGGGTTCAATAGGGTGTAAATTTAGTTTATCATTGGAGCAATATCATATTGTACGTGTGAGTTTGTGATTTGCTAATCATTGGGTTCCGCGTCATTTGGTATCAGAGACAAAGTTAAGGTAAATTCTTATTTATCTTAGTTTTAGGGTTTGAGTTTTCTTGTTTTCTTGAATTTTGGAGTCTATTTGTGCCGTTTTAGTTTGTTTAATTTTCTAAATTTTGTGTTTGGTGTGTTCTTGTGTTTCTTGCTTGTTCATGATTTCAGATTATGATTCTTTGTGTTCTTGATCAATTAAGTTCATCAAAAAAATGAAAAAAAAAAACAAAAAAA
>CAODLS010334998.1:0-13401 GCA_948243855.1 Flueggea neowawraea
CCATAATGTATTACTAGATATCGCTTATGGACTTTGGGCCCAAATTTTGTGGACAGGACCAATTGTCAATTTCGAGTGGGCCTATTGAGTCACACACAAGAACGAATTGGATTGGTTCACTAATAATCTCTCTTGTGGTGATTGAATTATTAAGATGATTAACTTGATTAATTAATAATAATTAAGGATTTTATGATTTATGTATTAAATAAGATTTAATACATAGTACATTAATGTAATGGGCTTTTAATATGAATCACCAATTATCATGGTTATAATTATTTAATTATGTGTGACATAATTATGCCCATGTGAGTGATTTATTTAACGATAATGTATCATATAATTAAAATCCCAATAACATTAATGAAACCCATGTAGAATTTCGGCACAAATCAACCTAATTAGGAGGGAGAAAATTCGGCACACTCATCCTAATTAGGGACAGAAGAAATTCAGCACGAACACACCACTCCTATTTTTAGGAGTCTCTTTCCTTGTATGACAAGGAGATTTTTCGGCACACACACCCATTAATTAGGAATGCATAACTAATTAGGAGTGCATGACTAATTAGGAGTGTTTATTCTTTTGGGACAAGAAAGACAAACCCTAGTATGACTAGACAGGAAATTCGGCACACATCTTCTGGTATAGGAAGAGGCTGAATTCTTGGAGGACAATGAGAGGAATTTTGGCTTCTTTTATGCACCTATTTAGATCTCCTCATATGCCTATAAATAGGGTGCACTCCTTGCTATTCCTCTAATTCAAGGCAAAGCCGAAATTAGTGAGTGCCACAAACAAAACAAACAAAGAGAGAAAAATATTTGTGAGCTTTTAGAATAGAGATTCTAAAAGGATGCTAGTATACTCCACCAATCCAAAGGAAGTTCGTTTGTGTGGATACCTCTAGACACGTTTGCGCAAAAGCAATGTGAGTAAAGGGTTGTTCAAGTTTTACTAAAAGCTACACGAACATTCCATCCGATCAAACATAAGAGCTTTGGATATAAGGTAGAACCTCTAACCCTAATCATATATGTTGATGTGCATGGATCCTTGGTGGAATTCTAGGCTTAAAATTTTTGTTATTTTCGTTGCGTTGTATGCTTATAAATGTCATAAAGTTGTTCTCTTTAATTTCCCCTTCAAATTGGATTCTGGGTCTAAGAAAGATGCTCTTATGTATGCATCAATTCACTTCTAAATTCTTTATATTGGATGTTACATATTTTATGGTTTACCGCCAAGTGTTGCTCAATTTGCCTATTTCACAAGTCATTTGGGTTGAAAAAGTAAACTACAGTCTACATATGACGTACAAATATGGCTTAATCTTTAATTGGATATTGATTGTAATCTATTTATTTGAAAGCTTTTATACGAGGAGATGATAGAGAGAGCTAAGGAGAAGTAGCAGAAAGAAGCTAAAAAGTGTTAACATCGTGTTGATTACTTCACTAAACTGCTCCATACATATAAGGTATTCGAAGCTTTTCTGGAGAAGTTACAATTTTATTATGCATTTTGTAAGATTCCTGTCGACACAATAATATGCAATTATCATGGTATCTGCCAGGAAATTACTCCATCTGCTGATTGGGATGAATGCAAACCACTATTTGAAGAGACTGAGGAGTAAGCGGCAAGTGGCAGGAGGAAAAGGTACCATCTTTCATTACGTATTGTATTGCAATGTTGTTTACTAGATGCTCATCAAGTAGATTGATTTATGTCCACTTGAACTTTATAGGACTTAAGTTTTATTTAATGATTATAAGTACGTCTAATTTTCTTTATTATATATCAAAGTGTGCCCCCAGGCCAAAACCTTTCTGGCTTCGTCCCTGCTTTCATGTTAATGATTCTTCTTTAATTATTGGCATGATTATCTATTTCTCTTTTGTCTACAGTTTCAATTTATTTTTTTGCTCATAACCTCCTCTTCAGTTATAATGAATTTTATTGTTTATTGTTTTATTTTTACATTTAGACTTAATTTTATTAATCTTTGTGGATTCGACCCTACTTACCATTATGCTTAAATTTATACGTTTAGAATAGGAATTAATTTTCTAGTTTGACATTTATCAGTACTCAAGAATTAATTCAGAGTTTAAGTACAAAGAAAGGGTCTTAGCTTACAAATGAGACGAGAGAACTATTTATAGATGAGCCAATTACATGTTGGGAGAATCACATATTTATTGCAAGTTAAAATGTCAAATTTGAAAAATGACACCACAAGTTTTCAATTATTAAACATGCTACAAAATATAAACATATTATTAAGAATACCATTTTTATGAAAATTCGCGAGAAAATATAAATTGACCATTTAAAAAAATAAAAAAATCTTTTTTTATAATATGATTAAAGGTGAAAAATGGTGTACACGAGTGTAAAAAGGCATTCATTATTTTTTTAAATAAACTAATTTAGTGAATTTCAGTTGTGGTACAAAGACATTTGTATTTTTTCTTAGTTAAACTAATTTGTTGGTGGACAAGTGTGCAAAAGTGTATAAAACATGGGCATTTTTTATTAAGTTGATTTATTGGTATACACTAGTGTACAAAGGTGTACATGAATTACATTGGCGTACAATTCTACAATATCCTTTAAAATTTGTATTTTTTAAAGCCTTATAGAAGCATACATGGGCAAACAACACTTTTAAGGACTTTTATGAAATTATTGAGGAATGAGGATTGTTTGTATAATTCTGCTACACTCTAGGGAGAAAACAATTATTTGGAACACAACAGAGCAGCAGCTAGGGTTTTGCAACCTTAGATGCCGCCCCTGACCCTTTAGCACCTCACACAGCCGCTCAACGCCATGATGCGCTCGTCGAAAGAAGATGTGCATGTCACTGTCATCGTTCTTGCATGGGAAAGTTATTGCTGCCTCCAGATTCATCAACGCCGTCGTTTGTCGCCTCCAGATTCGTTGAAGAGAGAGAAGACATGAACAAAGATTTTTGTTAATCGAAATGCCTAATATGTAAAAATGAGAGAGAACATATGAAGAGGCAACGAAAGGGAGAGGGGTGGAGAAGAAAAAGAGAGAGAAGAGATGAAGAAGAATACGAGAGGGAGAGAGAGGGGGTAGAGAGAGAAGAGGCAGACAAGAGAGAGCGCGATAGTGAGAAAAAAAAGGCGAGATGAATGGACAGGAAAATTAGATACATGGGAGACATAGAATGTGGCAATTGTGAGAACATTTTTCAACGGACTGGCATTTGTGAAAAAAGATTCAAGCGTTTTTTGTTTTTTAAAATATTAAAAGTGATGTCCTATTTGTAAGAATTAGGAGTTTAACTGGGACGTAATTAACTCTTTGTTTTGATTCGGCTTATGTATTTGAATTTTTGAGATTTTCTTTTCCCTATTTTCATATAAAAGTAATTTTTCCTTCTCCTTTTAATAAATAGTATACACTAAGAAGGATTGACACCAAATTACTAGTTTTTCAGCTTCAATATTGAATAATGATTCCAACTTTTTTTTTTAAATATGCAAATTGGAATTCAACGATTATTTTGACAACGTGTGGAACATGGCGCAATTGGTGGATTTCATTGCACTTCAGACCATAGAGATTGCCAATTTGCCATATACACATGTTTGAACATTTTTTTTAATGGTATTTGGAGGAAATTTCGGGTGGTTAGAAGGTATTGGTGGTGGTGGTTCGTTCGGATGTGGTGGCGGCAGCGGAGATGGTGGTGGTTGGAGGAAATCCTGAAATAGCCAGAATTGATACAATGATAAGGATAGAATTGTAAATAAAAAAATTGTTAAAGATAATAAAGATTTTTTCCATCTAAATTTAGCTCTATGCTAAAAATTGCTATTTCATAAAATTGTGGAATACAAATTCTGTCCACAAACCAAACGCAATAATCCCAATTCTCCAAGGAATTGGTTTTCTATTCCATGCCAAATCCATCAACCAAAAATGCTAGTGGGTCTAATTTCTTCTGCCCTTTTACAGATGGGTCATCCAATTAATTTTCTTTGGCAGCCATGTGAGTAAGATTGATGAACACAAACAATAATTATAAAGTCACGCCATTTCAATGATATTACAATAGTTCATTGACAGGGTATAATTGCTGATCCATGGTATAGAACTAATCCCTGACCTGATGATGTTCAATTGAATTAAGGGAGCAACCGACAAAATGTAAATGAGAAGCTAAGCACGGAGTAAGTACAAGATCGTTTGGTTGTTGTTATCCTTCAAAAACTTAGAAATTCTGATTGCGCTCCCAAGAAGCACTAGTCACACTCTGGATCGAAGAAGAATTAGGCATAAAGTCTTCACTTGCGCTGTAGAATGTCCGGTGAGTACAAGCTTAAGTTCGAAACTTGGCTCGTATATAGCCACGCAAATTTTTCAATCTGCATCGCCCGTCAATGCACCCGAATAGTATTTCTTAGACAACAGCAATGGAAATATTAAAGTGGAATAGATGAATCAAGTCAAAGGCCGTGATGACTAGACCTGACAAGCAAAAGGAGAGCTTTCATAAGCAGTCTTCAGGGGTTGTCCCCAAACTTTGTGAAACTGTAACAATAAAACATCAACGAGCTATGATCCACCATAATTGCGAGAAAAAAAGATATTGTTTATAAATAAATCACAACAATTCCTTCACCTTCTGGTCAATTTCTCTTTGAGCTAGTTGGTGGGCAACTGTTACTTCGTTGAGCCATGACTGTTTAAGAAGAAACACCATCACAATGGAACATCATGAGTAAAAGTTTCAATCATCCGCCGGTAAGAATATTAAAGTTCATCACAAATTACTGGCCAAACTCCAGTTCATTTACTGTAGCAGTTATCGGCAGCCTCCGTTCTTCATTATCATCTAATCTGCAGAAAAACGTCCATCTTAAACACTGAATTTTTCATGCAAGTAATTCTAATCATGACTATTTGAATGTAAATATTATAACCAATAGCAGCTCAGTAACAAGTCTTCGTGCAAAAAACAGCCAACACATTAAAATTAGGCATAATACATAATTTATCCCCTAAACTTGTACGTTTTCTTCTTCTGTCACCCTAAACTTTTTGAGTGTTCAATTTACCCCCTAAACTTGTTAAAACCCTCTCAACTAAGGGTTTTTCCAATGTGTTTGAATCTTAAAATCCTCATGTTTACCTTCAAGTTATCACTATTAAACGTAGAAGGTCAAAAAAATAAAAAGAAGCCCAGTAATAAACCCGTGATGAATTAAGAAAAGTTGATAAATTGTCCAGTTTAATCAAGTTTAGGGGGTAATTGAAACAGTTTAAGTAAGTTCAGGAGGTAATTGAGATAATTTAAACAAATTTAGGGGGTAAGTTGAACGGTCAAAAAGCTCAAGATGACAGTAGAAGAAACCGTGCAAGTTTGAGGATAAGTTATGTATTAATCCTTAAAATTAAGTTTTAAGATGCATTAAAAGTCAAAATGCTAATGCTTAAGTGAAGTGATGGCGAGTCATTATTAAATCGTACTTACCTCAAACAAACAAATAGTCTCAATATAGAATGCACATGTTTATGTAAATCAAACTTCTCCAAGTCTAATCATGACCCCAAAATTTTTGACTTTAGCCTCAGACATGGATTTATTAACAGAAATATCACTTCATAAGAAAAGAAAAGCAATCTGGTCGTATCCTTTTTTCAGTGACCACTTAAGACGATGTATTTGTCTTTAATCTGATCATGTTCATTTCTCAACGACCCAAGTTTCTGGAAAAACTTGGTGCAGGGAGGCGTGAGTTTGAAGTGTGATGTTCTCGAGGCCGCCTTGAATTACACTTCATTTCCACAATGGCCTTATGGGCCTGCATGTTGCGCTGCTCAATAAGCTCGAATAAGCAGGAAGCCCTGGGATAGGACTAGTTTCCCCCGAGGATTTACCTGTCTGGGTATGTGCTTGAAGGGCCGCTACGGTGGGGTTTCCGTTATAAAAAAAAAAAGTTTCTGCAAAAAAAACTAAGGACAAATTAGTTGAAATTACCATTTTAAAAATAGTATCCATCTTTCACTTTTCACTCATCTGTCCTACATGTAGGACAATATTTGGACTCTCTAAGAGACGCATAAGCTATAACCACCAAACTGCAACATTAAGCAGGAAAGTTGTGACGCACATATTCGGTCAACTGTAGGTTGAAAAAATTGTGCCTGTTACAATGAGTTTCTAGTCAAAAAAATTGTCAAGCTCTAGATTATTAAACCTTACCACTTACTAAACAACTACCTGTCTTTTTATTAACCCTAGGCTTTTATCTGAACTGGCAAAATTTTAGCAGTTACCTTGCACGAGTCCCTTGATTCCCACAGCAATTCCACCTCACTTTCAAGCTCCGGAACAACAGGCTTTGCTCTCCAACCTGCTCAGAAGAAGGAAGGAACTGGTGACATACACTATGTTTGCTGATATCCAGTACATCATGGTAACAAAATATGAAAATACATTGGCACACTTTTAAATAAAGCATTTCATATTTGTGCTTTCAAATTTGTACGTTAAACACCAAACTCAAAAGCACCAAACTAATATACATAAATTGGGCACTTTTTTGCCCAACATTAAGCTGATCACTTCCTGTTCACAAATTGACACTAAGCACGTTATTAAATAAAAACCTAATGCAGAAAGAGCTCATAAAACGACCAAGTAACATATACAAGTGCTATGGATAAATATATGATTGTCGTACCAGGAACCCCTTGCTGCGTAGGATGTCCCCATAGATCTGATCACCAATGTAAAGAACCCAGTAGAATGTTTAAATATTAGACAGCGTTCATGAATTCCCAACAAAATATATCAACTTGGTTCTGTAACATGAAAGAATCACCTGAAAACTTGACTCAATGGATAGCAGCTTATGAAGATGAGCAACATTGCCACCCTGAAAAAAGTAGATTCCGTAATTTAATCAGCTCTCCCATTATAGTTAATAGCAATTCATGTTTCATTTCAACAATCATATAGCTGCCAATTTGATTTTTGTCATGCCTAAGTAATTTATACCTGGAAAACTCTGCAGTTGTTATTTGGCCCCTTCAACACAATCCTTGGTTCGTCTCCCACCTATTTTCAATTGAAAGAAAAAAAGAATTAAAAAGGACATCAAGACTAATATATAACGCGTTGGGCGAAAATTTAGGAATCAAACCTGAGCCATAGGAGATCCATTGTCATTGTCAATTGTTATACCAGTCTTAGGCTCAACTTCGAAAAGGTTAGCACGATTTTCTTCATAAGAGAAGCCAGGTTTTGCACTAAATATATTTTCCTCAAAAGTCAGAAATTTAGAAAACAAAACAGACGAAATGCAACATTAAAAGTTTTAGTTTACGTCAATAAAATAACCTGCCAATGATGACCACATCAGATGTTATCAAAAGCCTGGACGAACCTGACAGGTAGTCAGTTTATTCAAGAGTTTCGATTTCAGTTATTACCATCTCACCAACATGTTTATCAGAAAATACACAACACTTTTTATCTCTCCCCTCCAAATAGAATCGAAATTGATATTGATATTGTCAGGATGCTTAAACCTTGAACCATAATACTTTAACCAACTGATAAGTATCATATCTTGTTGCCCTCAAATTTTCAGATCTAGTTTAGACGTACATAAATTTATGATTCTTAGTGATAAGTTTTTGAGGGGTAGGTTTCCCACTGACTGTCCTATGGAAGTCATTAAGAGATTTTGGACATTCTTTCTACTTTTTACTATAGACAATGATACTATTTTTAGGACTTTTCCTAAAAATATAGATTTTCTTTATACGAAAAACACTTCAGATGCTATCATATTTTATTTGATTTCAATATCCACTAAAGTAGCTGTAGAAGACTAGGGAACAATGTCAAATAGAGAATAGGGTTGTGATGATCCAACACACACCCAAATATGTTATACAAAGAAGGTTTACAAAGAAGGAAATAAATATACAAGATAAGGAAATACAAATAATCTACTCCTATAGTTACAAAATCATATATCCGGCAGACTATACACTTTCCTACACTCCCCTCAAGATGGAGTATGAATGCCATGCATACCCATCTTGCAAAATATAGTGTGAAATGACCTACTGCTTAATCCTGTGGTAAAGACATCAGCTACTTGACCCTCTAACTGTGTATATTGAAGTTGTAAGTAAGCCTTGGTCATCCAACTTCTCTTTAATGAAAAAAGGATCAATCTCAATATGATTCGTATGATCAAAATGAATAGGTTCATGAGCAATTCATGTAGCAGCTTTACTATAGCAATGCAGTAACATTGACTGTGGGCGTAGAAGATGCAAGTATGCCAATAATCTTTTAATCCAGAGCAATTCGCAAACACCATGTGCCATGGCCCTATATTCAGCTTCAACACTTGATCTGGCTACAACTCCTTGCTTTTTACTTCTCCAAGTGTCCAAATTGCAGCCTATGAATGAGCAATAACTGGTTGTAGACCTTTTGTCCGTCACGGATCCTGCCCAGTCAACATCTGTATAAGCTTCAATCTGCAAGTGCTGGTTGTTCTTGAACAATAGTCCTTTTTCTGGACTTGACTTAAGATACCTTAAAATTCTAAAAACAGCTTCAAGATGAGGTGTTCTAGGCCGATGCATAATCTGACTAAACAGACTTACAACATAGGCAATATCAGGATGTGTATACGCCAACTAACCTTTGATATTGACCAATGTCGACTAGATCTCCATCATTCTCTTTGAGTTTGAGATTAGCTTCTATAGGAGTATCAGCAGGTCGGCACCCTAGCATTCATCTCTCCTCCAACAAATCTAGCACATACTTCCGTTAGAAAATGAAAATTCCCTTATTTGATCTTGCAACTTCTATACCCAGAAAATATTTCAACCATCCCAAATCTTTGATCTCAAACTCAGTGGCCAATTGTTGCTTCAGTTTAGTTATTTCTTCTGGATCATTCTTTGTCAACACCATATCGTGAACATAAATAATAAGAACAATGATTTTATTGTTAGTATGCTTAACAAACATTGTGTGGTCTGCATCACTATGCTTATATCCAAAACTAATCATGGCATTTTTTTAGTCTCTCGAACCAAGCCCTTGGAGATGGTTTCAAGCTATATAGTGCCCTTTTTAGTTTGTACACCTTTCCAGCAGTTTTAGAATTTGCGAAGCTAGAAGGAATTTCCGTATACACCTCATCTTCTAGATAGCCATGTAGAAAAGCGTTATTTACATCTAACTGCTCCAACTCCCATCATATATTTGCAACACATGATATAAGAATTCGAATTGAGTTCATCCTTCTTCAGGTGCAAAAGTCTCTTGGTAGTCAATACCCTGTGTCTAGGTGAATCCTTTTGCCACCAACCTAGACTTCCTCGTGCCATTAGCCTTGACTGTAAAAATCCACTTGCACCTCACAAGTTTCTTGCCAGGAGGCAGTTCCACAAGTTCTTAAGTTTTATTTTTTCATCTAAGTGTGCATCTCTTCCTCCATGGATTGTTTCCAACAAGGATCATTAGTGGCTTCTTTCCAGCCATGTGGTACATACACAAAATCTAGAGAAGACAAGAAAGCTTTGTAGGAGGGTGAGAGATTATCATAAGAAACAAACTGAGAAATAGGATGTTGGGTACAAGCACGAACACCTTTCCTAATAGCAATAGGAATGTCAAGGTCACTAGGTGTGGAATTATCAAGTGAGGTGTCATGTGTAGAGAGAATACATGGACTTGATTCCACGGGAATTGAAGCCACCGGTTCTTCCTCTTAGCTAGGTAGAGTGGTCTTATCCTTCCTCCTCGAGTATCTAAGCAGATTAGGTCAGTCTAACAGTCCAACACCCTCATCACTATTCTGTGATGAGGTGAAGAGAGGTGAATTAGGTGAATCTCCACTGTTTTCATACTCCTCCTCTCGTCTAATGTCACCAATATGTGGAGGTGGATTTAATTCTAGAAATGGTCCAGTTCCTTGACTATGATTCTCCTCCTACACATTATTCTCCCCCTGTACAGGTAACACTGCTACAAAGTAGGATTCATGTTCCCTAAAGGTTACATCCATACTAACATAGGTTTTTCTAGTAGGAGGATGATAGCATTTATATCCTTTTGGGTGGCAAAGTAACCTATAAAAATGCACTTGATAGCTTATGGGATCCAGTTTTCCTTCATTGTATCTATGCACAAAACACACACAACTAAAAACTTTAGGTTCCACAATATAAGATCGATGACCAGTGATCAATTCTAAGGGAGATATGAACTCCAATATTCAAAGAGGCATTCGGTTTATAAGATATGTAGCAGTAAGTGTAGCATCCCCCCAATCTAACTTTGGAACATTTGCATGAAACATAAGAGTTCTATTAACCTCTAGTAAATGCCTATTTTTCCTTTCTAAAACACCATTTTGGGCAGCAGTATGCACACAACTAGTTTGATGTATGATTCCATGTCCATTTAGATAATTCCTGAAACTACTCTCCATGTATTATGTGCCATTGTCAGTCTTCAAGACTTGAATTTTTGCATGAAATTGTGTGGTAACCATCTTCTGAAAAGATTGAAAGCAAAAGAATACTTCATTTTTGGCACGCATCAAGGAAGTCCATGTCATTCTACTATAGCAATCAATAAAAGTGACAAACTATCTATGACCCAATAATGAAACAACAAGACTAGGTCCCCACACATCCAAGTGAATCAACATAAATGGTGTAAAATCCGGCCCATTTTGGTTAGGAGTCCTGTAGACTTTCGACCGAATCAACATAAATCGGACGTATTTGTCCAGGATTAGGTGTCATTGAACCTCGAGGGAAGTTCGGTGCATGTGGGGAAACGTGAGACGTTGAGTATATGATGGGAGAGTGAACAACGTACGTAGCACGTTGTGCAAGATGCAAGTTGTCTGAAAAAGCAGCATGACGTACGTTATCTGGGACGAGGATGACCAACGTACATTATCTGACTATGACGTACGTTGCGGTGTGTTATTCGAAAGCCGTAGCTACTGGAAGCATTACCACGTATGTTATAGGGTCACAACGTACGTTTTGCATCACCACGACGTACGTTGCCTTTGATCTGCAGTGCATAAAACGGGCCGAAACACGTCATTTCGTCATTTTTCTCTCAATTTCTCTCTCAAAACTCTTTCAACTCATCTGAATCTTTCCACATTGGTTCTCCAACGTCCCTAGTCCACTTATAAGGTAAGATCAACTCCTTTTCTTCCATTTAAACATCATTTTAAGCTTTGATTCTTGCATGCACATATTGGGCCAAAATCCATCTAGGTTCTGATTTGTGATGATTCTGAGTTAGTGGATGCTAGAGGATGTTAGAATAAGTGTTAGGAGACTTGTAGGAACGTGATTTAAGCTTTGAATCAAGAGATTTGGTACGTTTTTGGAAAAGCTAGGGTTTGGCTCAGATTTTGCCAAATTGTGGAAAATCTGTTCATTGTTGGTGAAATCTGAGTTCAAATTCGTGTTCAGGGGAAGAATTTGAGTGGTAATACGTGTATGATTTTATCGGGTAGTGAGCGGAAAACGATTGTGACGTTTTCGTAAATATTTTTCCGACGTGGCAACATTAAAGCATTTTTGCAAATACTTTCTGCCGTAGTTAGAATTGTGAATTTTAGAGACTTTGGGGATAAATATGATTTTTTGGATCATAGAGATTGACTTGTAATTTTTACGAGTCCAGGATAAATTCGCGTTTTCTGAGAGTTCGGGATCGAATTTGGGGATTCTGACTTATGGATTGCGAGTCATTAATCCTAAGGTATCCCGGGAACATTTTCATGAATTGTCAAGTCTCGGGGACTAAAACGTAATTTTACATCGGTCGGGGACTAAACTATAATTTTACGTAAATTTTGGATTTTGACTTGGAAGTGATATATTCACTTTCGAATTATATTTTGGGCGATATCGAGAGTCTGCATTTGCATTTGCATATCATGCATTTTGGTATTTGTCACAGTACCCAAATACCCACCAACGAGTGGGACTTGATTGGTGCTTTGGCTTGGATTGTCAGGTGAGTGAATAGCAGCTTCAGACACATTGGTTGTATCTCGAACTCTATTTAGTTGTTTTTGATGTGTTGGATATATGTATCCGAAAATTACTAATCTAAAGGATTGGTTAAGATAAAAATGGTTATTTGTGAAATAATTGGATTTGGTTTTGAACTGGTATATATGTATTATATATCGTTGATATGATTTAAAATGTTGAATTGCATGATATGATTTTTGTACTATACGATAGTACGTTTTGGTTTTCGATAGGGGGACACCTGTGCTACTAGGTATGTAGCCTTTGGTATATCAATGTCTGATAAAACTCAGTTACCAGGGTTGTCGGTAGCCATGTTGTCCTGATCTGGCACATGATCTGTTATGGTGGAGGCGAATCCCCATCGATATGGTTGGTCCATATATTTCATGATAGCTGACAGAGTCCATATCACGAATGTTTAGTCCTTTATCGCATGTATATGTTTTGACATGAAAATAATAATTTAAAATCTTAAATGATTTTAATACGCCTTCGTATATGTTGTTTGTTGTGATTGCAAATGATTTCGAAATGGATTTTCGAAAGGCTATTATTGTATAACGTGTATATTTGTATATACTTATGAATACTGCTTGTGGTATTTGCGAACTGTTTTCAAAATAGACTCTGTGAGGCACGTATGAGGCGTTCTGGAGTGTTATTTCTCACCGGGATTCACCCCCATTTTATTTTTTGTTGTGGATGATTCTATCTTCTAGGTGCACAGATTTTGGCTTCGACGTTTATTCCGCATCTTGGACACCCGTGAGAAGACATTTTGGTTAGTGATGCCTATTGTTCGAGCTTCTTTTATTTTGTAGAGCTCCGTACCAGATTATTGTGGGGTGTTGGGTTGTATGCATACTCTGATATATTTATTTTATTTGGTTTTTACCAGAGTATATGGTTTGTATACATTTGATTTTTATTTATATAAACTGTTTTAAATTATAAGATGTTTTTCCAATAAATGTTTTGGAAATCAAATGATGGGTAGTAATTTTGAATTTCTGGAAGGCTTGTGCGGGATGGGTCGGGCTTCCATAGACGGTTCGCCTCGTACGCCGGTCATGGTCCCGGGAATGGGTCGTGACAAATGGACGAAGCTTTTATTATTATTAATGGAGGAGTAAGTATTTCTTGTGTGTTTAGCAAACTCACAAGCATCACAAACCAAATCCTCTTCACTACAATGTTTAAATAAATCAGGATAAAGTTTTCTCAACACAAGAAACGATGGGTGACCTAATCTTTTGTGCTACTAAATCAATTGTTGGCCAGATGTTTGTTCAC
>CAODLS010335013.1:0-10131 GCA_948243855.1 Flueggea neowawraea
TTGAATCATTCCATGACTTTTTGATGCATCACTTTCAGAGAAAGAGATAACCATCGCTCGGATCGATCTCTTGAGATTGTATACTCAAGGTTGTAATTTACATTACTCTCTCTTAAGTTTATCTCAAGGTTGTATTTTACATTACCCTCTCTTGAGATTGTAAACTCAAGGTTGTAATTTATTGATTTACATAACTCAACTTTCTTCCTCACATCCCTAATCCTCCTCAAGAATTCTCCCACTCGAATAGAGTGATCCTGAGGGTCTTAGTTCTTGAATGTCAAGTAAAGTGAAATCATTTCCACTTTATCCTAGTTAAGAAATCTATTCCCTAGGAATGTGACTTCTTATAACTCGTTACTATGCCAATTTTTATTGCCTCACAATGAATATATCATTTTGACACAGCTAGGTATCTTAAACCTTAATCCTTTTGTCGTTATTAACAAAGGAATCGTGGACATTGGCGATATATCTCTTGGTTTCAAGTGGTTTGTGTCATGCATACGGCTTATCCACAACATATGAGATTTATAAGTAACATAATTAGAGTGTATATGGTTTTTGAACATTGTGGCCTTTGCCATCATATTTCTCACCATATTAAGTAGATTTTCTCATCTCCGCTATGCACATTAGTTGAGGAGTGTAGGAATGAACAACTTATGTTCACTTTCCTATCATCACATAAAGCTCTGAACTAGTCTTATCAATGTTCACGAACCTTAGTCGATCCACAAAACTTTATTTGATTATCATCTTGACTTGCAAGAAGTAAGAACTAACTAGATCATTCTTACTTATGAGAAATCAAATACATATGTTTGTGCCTTCCATAGTCATATTTACTAAAGTGATGAAGCAGTAGGTCTTAGCCTTGCCCTCTCAATCTTTTGACGTCGAACATCAAAAGTGGATTAATAGAAATGAGTATTTTAGCTCGTAGTGCCTTTTAAAAATAGTTTTCTCTCTAGTTTCCCTTATTCACAATGCACGCAAATTAGACAACTTTGACTTACACAATTGCCTAATACTCCCACTTAAACTAATCGATATACTTGATTTTGTCAATGTGGTTGATTTGCGTGCGTTAACTTCACATAATCCCTCATGACTACGTAAAGTAGCAACGAATGAAAACTAAGACTCTCAATAGTCAGGTTCTTTACCTTAACTAAGAAACCACTTTTAATAACAAAATAGATACCCACTCAAAAACGGTGTAACAAATACCGTAATTGTTAAAATACAAATTGAAGGTAAACTTCAAAATGATTAGGATAGAATCTAATGCAAGAAAAGGTTTGGTTGTTGTACTAGTCCAACTCGTACATGCCAATTTGTTAAACTCTCACTTTCTAGTTGTTCTTGCATGCTCAACTTGTTCTCACTAGAACTAGTTATGTCTAATGTAGTCGTATTAAAACTTCATTGTGAGGATCCTAAAAATTGAATTAATCATCTACTAACAACGAAATTCAATAAAGAACATTGAACAATGTAACTCTTCTCACTTGCGTGAGTTTGAGCAACATACTCTCAAAAGTGCATCGTCTAACATGTTGTGCGCCTTTGGTAGTTAACATTTTACTTATAAAATGTCGACATTGTTCATGTTCAAGGATTTCCTCAAAATTCTGTCTAGTCTCCACCTCTTAAGGATTTAGGTTCTTAAACCTTTTTCCTCGCCTTTTTATTGGAATTTATCCAATAGAATAAGATTTTATCAAATTCCTCACAATCTCACGTATAAGATAAGCGTAGGTTAGCAAATCGATTTGCTTCTAACTTCTAGGAAAGAAGTGGAAAACAACTTTGGACCTCGTCTTTGATCAAACAACGATCAAGATCACCAAGCATTCTAATCATATAGGCCTTATTCCTCTACTCGCATGATTAGAACATTTATAACAAGTATCAGTGTCGATGGTCAAAGACCGCGAGCTTAGTTAGTGTCACGCCAACTAAATGCTCCTAAAATGCAATTTATAAAATTATTGCACCTTGATACTTGTAAAATAACCAAGTGAATACATCATCCTTTGTACTAACAAAATGATGGATGTAATGGAATTTTCTAACTTCCACTTCTCATAGACATTTCAGTCCAAAATGTGTTGAATGATTTTCTACTTCTCTTTGAATTCAGCCAAAATCAATTTCTAAGGGGCACGGGCTTTTGCTCTTAGAGTACACGCTAGATTTTCATAATCTAGTATTTACAATTGTTGTCGCCTAAGCTCAACATACGTTCTCGTATGATTCGGAATCAATCGATTTTACAAGCAGTGAATATCACAAATAAACTTGATAAATAACAAGACATAATTGCACACAAGTAATTCACACAGCAATACACATATAATTACTATCCAACCAAAACTAAACTAGCATAGTCTCTTATTAAGTTTTGAATCAAAATATACACTAGGTGTACATTTATTATCTCAGTCTTAATAATTAATCATACTATATTTAATTTTATAGACAATAAATAATGATTGTTTGGATTCATTTTTCAAGTCCACATGACTTAGGAAAATCCATGTTGGTCATCTCAATTATTAAGGTGAACTCAATAATTGGACAATATATTTAACGTATAACATATTGCATATTAAATTAAGGCAAATTGACACAATAATAAGTCAAAACAATAAATGTAATAATCATCATTTATTAAACCAACATGTAATCCAAACAATCTATCTCAATGTTAATATACGTACATTAACATTTGACAATATTAACACACAAATAATGTCAATATCCCCAAAGAATAATATTATACAAATATAGTATTTAAACATATCTTTACCAATTGGATACACAATGGACCTTTTCCAAAGTGTTAAAATATAATTCATAAGTGGTCGTGTCAACTTATCGAGAATTCTATAAATCATACGACCTTAAAGTGGATCTCTCACTTATCATGATCTCTCTTCATGATCATGGTTTAATCTCGAACATACAAATCTTGAAATGTTTTTACTTTCTAGAATCTCTAAATATCTTTTCACGACACTTAGGGGATCACATTTTCATAAAATTCTAGAATGAACCAATAGTTTAACCAACACCGGTGATGAGTAAAATAATAAAACCTTCATCACATTTGTGCATTTAATGCACAATTAAATCTTCTCATTATGACCACCATCGTCCCAAAATACTCACTTCGGGAGTCGTTCAAATTCTCTCTTAATTCACACTTAAGTTGATGCAACATGTTTTACCCCATTCGTTTATTTGTAATAAATTACAAATAAAACGGGTATATACTTACTCTCGTATAACCCAAATAATTGGTATCTAATCTCAATTATCTAAATGAGAACCATATACGCACATTTTACAAATCAATTACTTTGAAAACTAATTTTCAAAATAACTTTTGGCAGAAAATACACTTTTCACAACTTTTAAACAACTTTTAATACTCATAAAATTTTGAAAAAGTAGTTCTGAAAGTCAAAAAATTGTGAAAATATAAAAAAAATTTCAAAAAAATCAAAACGTTAATTCTGCAAAAAAATGATGGTTGGGACACGTGGCACACCCCTGCATGCGCGAGATGAAGGAATTCACGCGGAAACGAGCTTACACGTGCGACTACACAATCCGCCACGTGTCGCCGTTGCGCAAGGCTAGGTGTTGCACAACTGGGAAGTCGTCGCGTCCAGAGGAGGCCACGTTTCAGCATCATATTTTGCCACATGTTGGCCTCATAAGCCATGTGTCGGCCTCATAAGCCACGTGTCGACGACGTGGAGAAATGGGACCAGATTGTTCTACCACTTGTCACATCACGCTGCTGCCGCATGGCACCATATGCCACGTGTCGCATTGTTACTAGTCCACATGTGTAACACGTGTCGCGTTCTGATTGGTCAACGCTTTGGTCAACTTGTCCAAAACCTGCTCGAATCTTTTTTCATATGTCGCTCTCTAAATGGTCTGCGTGGGCGAATCAAAACTCGCCACGTCGTTGTTCTTATCATATGAAAAAATTCATCTGTAAGTTTCTTATTTAGTATTTTTTGATCGGATTGTCGTCGATTTGACGACCTTTCCGATGAAATTTCGTAACAAAATTTTGGCTGTTATCGTTTTCAATGTCGTTGATCTTAAATATTTTGTCAGAATTTCAAATTTTCAACTTTCAGAATTCGACTACGAATGGACTCGAACCAAAAACGACATTCGAGACAGAAAGTCGAATACTAAAAAATCACAGTCGATATCCTAGACCGACCAATAAGATTTTCGAAACATATTCAAAAAAATTGTGCTGGCTCTAATACCAATGAAGGAATCGCATACCTGTTAACTAATAAACAGTATAATAAATAGGTTCGACTTACTAACCTCGATTCCAAGCGAAACTAGCAGCGGAGCAGGACTAGCTTCGATGTTGGTCTTGCGAGCAAACTACGGTTGAGTTGTCAGCGGGAATACTCAGTTGTTTCGCAGTCTAGATATGTGATCCAAGCAGGACTCGGGTTAGGAGGCCTCGGCCTCGCTCTCTCTCGTTGAGAGACTCCAAATGGGCTCGCGGGTCTCACTGCCCGTTTTCATTTCCAACTCAATTGAGCTTGTCAATTAGCCTCGGTTCATTCTTTCGGTTCACACCTTAACTAACCGAGTTTGGTTTTCCTCAATTGGGCTTTCCAATTGGTCTCGGTCTACAATCCTGGTTCACACCTTGACCGACCGAGTTCGGCTCACCTGTCATAGGCGGACCGCTTTTTCTAATAACATCAACACTCACAAAGTCATAATTATTTAAATACAAAACATACACGATAAAATGACTCAATAGGACACAATTATTCATTAAACATATATTTCACCTATTATATATATAGATTTCACTTTGCAATGCTACAATTGAGATGAAACTTATAGCTCTTTCGTTAGAACATTAAAGAAAGGCCAAGAACATTTGATAGATTGGCTATGAAGGGGGGAAGAGCCTGCCATCCAATAGCTGTCACTAAATTTCCGTCAATTGCGGTGTCTTCCGACTCTGCCACCTTGCCACCAGCCACCTTCACTATGGCCTTCATTCCATCATTGCTCGCACATTTTTTCCCCTGAATTGTCTATTAATAAGTACATACGTCTTGTTCAAAAAATTGGAAAATATGCTGAATTTTACTAAAGATATCTGAATACCGGACAATTTAATATAAAAAAATAAAATAATGCTGTAAAAATCATAATAGACAATATACTTGCCATATAAATTTTTGATATGTATGGTTTACCTTTAGAGCATTAGCAGCAGCTAAGACCCATAATCCATGTCCAATTGCTGCAATGACTTTGTCCTTTTCAACAAATTCCTTAACTAGGTGAAGTACCTTGTTATCAACAGCTAGCAATTCAGGGCTCCTTCCTCCAGGAATCACCAAGCACTCATAACCATCCACACTTTCATTCCAATTAGCCGTAACACTGAAATTGTGACCACGCTTCTCACTGCATACCTGCCCTCCATCGTCATCGTGGATAGCCGTAACACAACTCTGTCCTCGTTTTTTGCTTCGGCACACCACTTCAACGTTGCATCCCAGACATTGAAGTGCTCGAAATGGTACGTTTATCTCATAATCTTCTACATAATCCTGCATTAAATTAAGAAGGAAAATAAAAAAATATCTTTTTATAAAATAATACTCCCTCCATTCTATAATAATAAGCACTAACCACTAACCACTTTTTACGGGAATTTAAGAAATAGTTTTGATAGTTAAACTCGTTCAATTTCATAATTTTTTTCATTTATCTTTTGATTAAATGTGTTGGTAATTCATGAATTAGTTGACAAAAGAGATTAAATAACAATAAAGTTATAACTTGTAACTTTACTAATAATAAACACAATAAAAAAGAAAGTATCTCTATATTTTAGGACATCCAAAATAAAAAAATATGCATATTATTATGAAATAGAAAGGGTATATTAAATAAAATAAATATGTTATAGTAAACAAAATAAATATGTTATCAATAATTAATATTTGTACCAATGGGCTTGTAATTCATTAGTGCTATAGTCGAATCTAGAAATAAGACATCGCAAATTTAATTTCCAGTGAGAACAAAATAAAATCACATGTCAAAAATATAATTAACATTTGTGGATACCATTTTTCTACTTGAATTATCTATTGATAGACTAATAGCTCTAAGGTCGCCATACGATGTTTGGTTTTATGTATATTGATTTAATATATCATATATATACACTATGATTTTCAAAGATGTGACAATCTCCCTAATTTTTTAGGGTGCAGTCTACTAAATTTATTAGATCTACTCTACTACTCAATCTATGAAACCTCAAACTCAAAAGATTCTTGGCTTACCGCGGCCAAAATGAGAACCGAATTTCTCTTAGAAATTGCAAATTTCGCTCCAATGGACTCCATCAAAACTTTCATGTACTCGCTGTGCCCTGGCCATCCAATTGAAGTGATAATATTCCCATCCCTTAGACAAGCAGTAATGTCGAGAGCTGACTCGACACCAGTCTGTTCCCACCAAATACCTGCAGCAAGCTCAATGATGGGCTTCAAACTCTTAAATGCTGTGCATTTCTTGCCTTTCAAAAGTCCTGCTGCAACTAACAAGATTTGGCTATGGCAACTTGTAGCTATTGGTTTCCCTGTTTCTGCAAACTTTTTGACGACGGTCATTACGTCGTCGTTGTTACTGAAAAGTTCAGTGAATCGACCACCTGGTATTATGAGGGCGTCGTAGGATTGTGGGTTTACTTCGTTGAAGTTTGCGTTGAGTGTGAAGTAATGACCCTGTAATTCTGTGTATAGCTATAGGAAGGAGATGGACAACCAACAAGTATCATTGTTATTACAAAATAATTAAAATAACTATATGGCACAATTACGTACGTATACCCATTAAAAAAATAATTTAATCATTTAGAATGTTAAAATATGAAAACAATTGCCTTCTTTTGCACATATGAATAAGGATTCTAAAACTATTGAAAATAAATGGTTAGTCAAAATGTTATTGATTTTTTTTTTATAAGTATGTGATTGATTTTACTCTAAAAATTATTTTAAATCAAAAGTTTCAAATGCAATAAAATTAGATTAGAAAAAAATTAAAAACAATTAAGTAAAATTTGAATTATTTTATGCTCGTTTTGTAATTATTTTCACTTATTCTATAGTTCAAAGACACACACACAAAAACAAACTTTATAATTTATGCAACATTTTACTCTATTTTGGAGTTATCAGGATGGATTTGTATTGATGTCATGATATGATTATGTCTTGGCATTGAATTTAATAGATTCATTAACATGTTTATTTTATTCTTAGTATTCATTAAAAGAGAGAAGCACACAAATTGTCAATTAAAAAAAAGTAAAATACACATATAACAAATATGTCAAAAATATATCAAAAATGGCAGCATAAAATAAAATATTAAAAAAATAACGGTTTTGACTAATTAAAAGTGAGTACAAATCGAGAACAACACGAGTACAAAGCGAGAATGACACAATTACAAACCGAGTACAACAAAAAAAATGAGAACAAACACCAACAAAATTGAGTATAAATCAAAATAATATTATGAGTACAAATGAGAGCGAATACAAATATTTTAATTTTTTTTATTACTCTGTAAAATTATGAGTACAAATGAGAACAACCAAAAACAAAAAGAGTACAAAAACGAGTAAAACCCAATTTTTTTCATTAGATTTAGTTGATTTAATTTGGATACATTCAACTTCATTATTCTAGGAAGAGAGACACAATTTGGACCTAAAAACGTCGTAGTTTTTCTGCCCTCACTCTCGTCTTAGACAAAGATAATAAGATCAACAACAAAAATAAAAATTTATTTTTTTCCTTCTTAATTGATAATTTGAAAACGACGTGGTTGCTGCTCTCCCCCTTCTTCTTGCTTTCATCATCGCGCTGGAGATTTGACTTGCACACTTCAGCATCCGCGAAATCTCCATAGCCACTGCGTCTCTTTCTCTCTCCTGATCATTCGTCGCTGCTCTCTCTCTCACTCTAGTTCATCATCATGTCACTTTTTGCGACATTCTCTTCCTCGCTCTCACTCACCTTACGCCGCCGACATTCTCTTCCTCTATCTCACTCACCTCGCGTTGCCATCTCTTCCTATGTTTAATTTTTGAAATTGCTTTTCCAGTTGCTCCAATTTATATATTAAAATGCTGGGTGTTTATTTGCTGAAATGTAAATGTCCAAAGAGGCTACGCTGTGTAATTTCCTTAAAAAAAACATTTTATTCATTTTGTATCTATACAGAATACAGTAAGAATCCCACTTCATTCTGACAATCTCCTCCAAACAAAATGTTATAAAAAGAACAGTTGTAATGAAAAATAGAAGAGATGTTATGATCATTAGCTAAAGGAATTAAGACTATGTTTAAATGAAAAAACAGTTTTCTGTAATTTATTTTTTATTTTTTATTTTCTATTTTATTTTTATTTTTTAAAAATTGAAAATATTTAGATAAAATATTTGCTAATAAATAAAATTAATAATTTTTTTATTTTTTATCTATGTTTTCTATTTTTTTTAAAAAAAAATTCTCAATTAAACGGTCGCTAAGATCCTACGAAAGAAAAGGATGGGAACTTGCATTACCTCAAAGCCCATGTAGTCATGAATAGCAGTGATACACTTATCACCGGATTTCTTGGCAGGAGAGACACAATCAACTCTTACACCAAATGCTTGAAGCACAACGAAAGGCACAATCACCTCATAGTCCTCCATGTAGTCACCACATATCATCAGAGCTGATTTTTCTGCAACGCACCCCATTGTTCTCTTTTTCTTTTTGGAATCAAGCTTCTGCTCCTACTATATGACCAAAATATCAAACAAGATGCAGGAATTTGAGGTTGTGATTGCCTTTCCACTTAAGTAATCTCAATAAATAATGGTATCTATTTTGTGGATGTCAAAAGAGAGAGAGGCACAAGTGGCATGCATGCATGTAAAAGAGAATAAGTGAAGAATAGATGCGTACAAATGTTGTGACTCTTTCGGGATGGGGTATAAACGGGTCAACTTGTTTATGATTCGAACTCAATTAAGCTTAACCCGAATACTGCACGTTTATAAAACGGGTTACACGACTTGTTTTACTCGTTAATTGTTATTTAGGTCATGTATCACAGTTGACACGATAAAAATCGTTTAACACGTTTAACTTGTTTAACACGTTTAACCTATTTATAATACACAATTAACACTAAAATAATTTCAACTAAAATAATAAATATTCTTTTGTAATATCCACCAACACAATAATATTCTAAATAAAGATACAAGTTCATTAAAAAACAATTCCCAACATAAAACATAAAAACTTTTTTCATAAATTTAATTATCCATAAACACTATTATCATTATTAATAATCTCCATGTCTTCTTTCCTATCAATACAATAATAAAAACAATAAATTAAATATTTCATGAAAGAAATTTTAATTACAATTACTATAGAAGTACTTCCAGAGAGAGAAAAAAATTGAAGTTTTTATAGTTAGATTAAAATTTGTTAAACGTGTATATAATTGGGTTGTGACACCTGTTAACTCGTTTAACCCGATTAAGTTAAATGGGTTAAACGTGTCATAAACGGGTTTAACCCGTTTAACTTTGATTTTTTCCATGTCATATACATATCAACCCGTTTATGACCCGAATCCGTTTATATGAAATCCAAACTCGTTTAACTTCATGTCGTGTCGTTTAATCGGGTTATGTACAAAATTGTCAGCCATAATGTAGAACTTGTTCAAAGAAGGAAAAAGGTTGTTGCTTTCCATTCAGGAAATTACAGCCTTTTAGAATTAAAAATTACATTTGTAGGCTCAGTAGTTTTCACAAAAAGAAGATGTTTACATTTTATACCCCTGTTGAAACCAGGAAAAACAACAACAGAAAAAAACCAAAAAAACTACCCAATTTGTTGTTGTATTGGATATTTTTTGGTTATTTTTCAGTTGTTTTTTGATTTTTTTTTTCAGCCTCGGCTATAAAATGTAGACTGTTGCGTATAAAATATAAATACCTATAAAACTATAATTTT
>CAODLS010335047.1:0-12007 GCA_948243855.1 Flueggea neowawraea
ACCTAACGTTGCTTTATTGTTCTTTGAATTTCACTATTAGGTTTGACCCTAATCTGGAGGATTTATGCCGACTTATCTCTAGGTTTGCATGCAATTCCTCTCAATTATGAATGATCTATCACAGAAAGAATCTCTTGATCACTCATGCAAGAATCAATATTGGAATCGAAAGGCTAGCAACAATCAATTCAACAATTGAACAATATAAATCATAATTGAGTGACAATACCAAATAAATTGAATGAATAACAAAACTCAATAATCACATAGTCAATCTAGGGTTCATAGCTATTGAGAGAATAACAACAAGAAACAAAGAAAACATAGAAAGAGAAGAACCTATAACAAATCCTTCAATTCTTAGTGTGAATCCTTTGTTCTTGATGCAAGATGTTTTCTCCTGTGTTCTCAGTGATCTCTAACCCCAAAATAGATGTATTTTGTGTCTCCAAGTCGGCTCTCCCAATGAATGATCCGAACCCCCTTTTATACCACAGATTAGGGATTCTGGGAAAGACACGGTCTATAACACGGCCGCGTTCTGGGCTGTGTTTCCCTAAAAATGCACAAAAATGCGATTTCTGACAAGACATGGCTGCAGGTTTTTATCTATATTTTGGCACTCTGACCTTGTAATCAAGTGGTTGATTGCGTCCTTCTCCAAAAGGTGAGAAACGAGTAATTCTTGCTCCGTTTGGGCTCGTTCTTATTTTATTTTGTCAAAGCATCATCAATTAACCTACAAAACACAATTGAAAGCATAAAAGTACCAAAACATATGATAAACGCGCAATTTATATTGAAAACAATATGTAATCAAATACCAAAACATGTATAAATAAGCGTTTATCAAACTGGGAACATGTATTGGACTAGTCTGCTATGAAAGTACTACATGGATTAACGTCATAAGTAGTTTTCATGCAGTGGTGATATTTGAGTCCTTTAACTGAAACTCACTATAGACTCCTACCTGAGAAATCATATGTTTTAACTTAGTTAAAGGCTATTTATAACAAGATAACAATAAAGGCTATAATTGGATATGCCATAGTGAGAGTGAAGAATTTGTTCCTCTTATAAAGATTGATATCTTTAGGTCACTTGATGAATATGATTGATGGAATGTATGCATACTCAAATAAATTGATAAAGGGGTTATCAATGTCATTTTTTATATCAATCTACTTGGGATCAAGAAACACATTAAGTAAATTAGGTTGACATGTAACCATATCTTATGCTTAATCTAGATATTATAAGACAAAATGACTAAATATCAAACTGTAAAAGGTAAACTCGGATCACCGACTCCACTTGATATTGAGTTGTCATAATGTATTACTAGATACCGCTTTATGGACTATGGGCCTAAGTTTTGGAACAAGACTTATTGTCAATTTCAAGTGGGCATATTGGATCACATACTAAAACAAGTTGGATTGGCTCACAATTATTCTCTTGTAGTAATTAAAGTATTAATATGATTAATTTGATTAATCATTAATAATTCAAAATTTTATGATCTATGTCTTAAATATGATATAAGACATAATCTATTAATGTAATGTGTTTTTAATATAAATCACTAATTATGAAGATTAAACATGTTGGGCATATTATTATGTGTGACATAATAAATTCGGCCCATGTATTTTAATATTGGAGTGATTTATTTAATGATAATGTATCATGTAATTAAAAGCCTACTAATATTAATTAGCCCATAAAAATTCGGCACACACACTAGGTTGACTAGGTCAAAGTTTGACTAAGTCTTCTTAAGCTAGTGCATGTTGATTAGAACTCCTAACCAAGTAAGGAGTTCATATGCATGTACAAGTAAGAGGAACCTAATACACTTGAACTAGGGTTTTCTATGCTCTTATAAATAAGGGGGCCGAATTTTTACATGCTATTCTTTAGGGCTATGCTGAATTTGTGAGTTTCACAATGAAAGAGAGAAAATTTTGTGAGACTAGAATAGAGATTCTAAGTACTAGTAAACATTACCGATTCAAACAAGCTTGTTCGTGTGGATACCAGTAGTCACTTTCGCGCAAAAGCAAAATGGGAGAAAGAATTCCGAGCTTCAAACTAAAAGCTACACCAATATACCATTCAGCCATATATGTTCTTTTGCTTTGGTTTTAAGGTAAACATCAGCCCTAATCATTTATGTTGATGTGCATGGATCATTGGTGGAATTCTAGTTTCAATTTTTTTTCGCTGTCATGTATGCTTATGAATGTCATATTATTAGCCACGAATTCCAACAGGTTGCGTATGCAATCCTTTTCCTTTTTGCATATTCTTCACATCATTTGACACATAGTAATGATTTAAACTTTTGAATTTTGGTTTTATATGTGTCAATCAACTCTGAAAAGTTTGTTGTACTTTCTGCATCTTTTCCTTACATGCATAACTCTTTGTTTCGTGGTGAATGATTCTATATGCTTGGAAATGTTGTATCTACTCAAGCTTTGTGTACATTGAAGAGCTTCTAACGTGCATTGATCATATGACTTATTCAGCTTAATTGCACATACTTCTTTGCATTCTTTTCTTGAGTGTGCAACCATCTGTTACATGCACAATTCAAATGTTAAGTGCGTAAACAACATCGACTGTGTAAGTTACCTCAACATTGAGTCTCTGATTTTCTTCTGTTTTTATTCAGTATTTTCTTCAAAGCATGTTACGTGCGTAACATAAACCTTTACATGTGTTAGAAATCATTAGCGTGCGCAAGAGTTGATGTGTGCATAACTAATGAACTTTAGTAATTTTTTTCTAATTTTTGCTTTGGTAAGTTAACATGTTACGTTTGTGGTTGGATCATCTGTGCACCCTTCTGGTTTATTGTGTGCGTAACACTTTTTCTTTCTTCTTTCAATTTTATTCATCATTAAAACTTAATCATGAACCTCTTTGGTTCAACACCTTTTAGACATGGTAATCCTAGATTTTTACCATGATTCAATGAATCCAAGATTCCAAAAAAAGAGTAAACTCCCTTTTTGACTTGGTTTGAGGTATTGAAGCAATAATAAATAACCAACTTTTCCAAGTTGATATGTTGCCCCAAAGCTTTTTCACATTAGTTGAGACATTTCTTAAGGGTAACACAATTTGTGTGGATTGGAAGAAGAAAATGCTATCATAAGTAAAGAATAAATGAGTAATAGATGGTGCCTATCTTGCCAGCTTACAAGCCTTCATAAATTCTCAATTAGCATAATGTTTTCTCAAAACATATTAAGCCTTAGTACAAAACAAAAATAAGCAGGGAGAAAGTAGATCCTCATGTAGTGATTCATGCTTTAAATATATAAGGCATATGAGCTTGTCCTTGTGGATCACCGAGTAGGACATTGAGGTAATGCGCAAAATCATCCACTTAATTCACTAGCAAAAAACCAAGCCAAATTAACATACCCTTGAGGAAATCTCATTCTACCTGGTCATAAGCCTTAATCATATCCACTTTGAGAGCCACCATACCTTCATTTCTATTTTGCTTTCGCTTTATAGCTTTAACAACCTCAAACACCAGAATAAAATTATGCGTAACCAATCTTCTTACAATAAAGATACTTTGCTCTTAAGATAAATTGAAATTGGAAGGATTTGTTTTAATATGTTAGCTAAGACCTTATAAATCACTTTATGAAGGATGTTGCTTAAGGACATAGGCAAAAATTCTTTCATCTTAATTGGATCTTTGTTGTCGGAGATTAATGCAATCAAAGTGTCATTGAGAGAGGAATGGAGGTAACCTTGATTCAACATGGTAATGCACATCTAGACATCATTTCCAACCACATCCTAAAAAACTTGATGAAAACTTGGATTTTAACCTATCCAAACACATAGCTTTGTCCAGGTTCATTGAGAATATGGCTTGTTTGAGCTTTTCAAAGTAACATTTTCCAAAAGCATTATATTTTGGTCTTATGTTATTTTTGACTGAACGAGTTCCAAAAAATGATCTAACTTTGCTAGCCATCCTTGAAAAGACTCTAAAAATAGGGCTAGATCAACTTTTTTAAACTTAAGCTCCACTTACACTCCTGACTAGTATCATCAAACAAAGTGAAAATTTGATAATTGTTCCTTCTAGTCATAGCTAATCTATAAAAGAATTTGGTATTGCAATAACCTTTTGGATGACATATGTGATGTATGATAAATTTACACATTGAATCAATCAATTATTTCTGTCATTTTACCCTATGTGTGCTTAATTGTCGGTGAATTTATATATTTTTCGTGTGTTAGATAGGGTGAATGAGAATACATGGAAAATGGAAGAAAAGTAATGAAAAAGGCATGAAAAAGGAGTTAGAACGATGGGAATAAGTGGAAGAAAGAGTTTGACCAAAGCTGACCATTGCCAGCGCCACATCTGGAGCTATAACCATGGCGCGCGAAGCCTCCAACGCCATAGTGATTGTGGTGAGCTGTTGTTTTGCACCACAATCACCACTATAACTGTAGTGAGGTACTGTTTTGTGGCACGACCATAGTGGTGGAACAAAATGGTGGTGGAAGAAAATGAGATGCCACAACAGTGGCCAACCAAAAATAGAAAAAAAAAAGTGCGAAGTGGCAAGTGCAAGTGTGTGGGGACTAAGTGTACATGAAGGGACAATTTGTAAGATATTTTGTAAGGGTTATGCAGGAATGAGAGGGAAAACAAATACTCATCAAACTTGTTCTTTTAGGCATCTTTAGCTAAGTTTAGAATAGATTTACATTTTCTTTATCTATACTTTTTAAAGAACAATTAAGGTTTAGTTAGAGACGAGAGGAAGATCTAAAGAGAGAAAATGGGGTTTTCTTGAAAGAATCTTGGAGAGAAGCCCTCGTCATCATTCAATCTTCCATCTCTTTGTTGACTTTGGTTTTGATGATGATGTGCACAAAACATCCATGAAAGAAATGCAAAATCTATGATTTGTGGCAACAATGCACGTACATGCTTTTCTATGCAAGTAGACCATGAGGAAAGCACATAGATTTTAATGGTACAGGAGACAGTGAGCATCAAACTTTGATATATGCACATAAAGCACTCACAACGCACATAGTCGAGATCTAAGTATTCGTGAAGTGCTCTAGGAATGATGACGTCGTGTTGAGCATGAGAGAAAAGGCGTGTAGATGGATAAAAGGTGAAATATTTGAAGAGACACTTCTACGCACGTAGTAAAGAGCTAACACAGATAGACGAGCTGCAGATGAAGACAAAGCCAAGACGCTTCTTGGGATTTGAATTCAAATATTCTCTGACATGTGTGATGACGTGGAGAATCAAAGGTG
This sequence comes from Flueggea neowawraea, assembly GCA_948243855.1. Lineage (NCBI taxonomy): Eukaryota > Viridiplantae > Streptophyta > Magnoliopsida > Malpighiales > Phyllanthaceae > Flueggea > Flueggea neowawraea. Next base: position 5,329 of record CAODLS010335047.1, read on the forward strand.
CGATCTTGGAATGGAAATCGACAATGCACGTAGAAGGAGGAACATTTTGAACAGCCTACACACATAGAAGGAATGCAAAGCACACAAATGTTGATTTATTTAAGACGGTGACCACTATAGTTCTAGAAATGAACGTAAAACTCAGTTGGGTCAAGAGACTATGCACATAGAAGGCTGTGAGGTCATCACTAGACATAATTTTCTATTCTCTCACAACTGCTAATTTGAATATTTCAATAGTTATATCCTACCAAGTGGTTATAAATAGACGTCTCATAATAGAAGAGAGATGAGAGAGACATTTGATAAGTTTTGTATTCACTTTCTCTCTCATTTCTACATTTTTAACCAATTTGAGCTATTTACTTGCTATCACATTTCTGGGTTGTGTGAGCTTGAATATGCTATATATTGGGTTGATTTTGTAACAAGCAACATTGTTTGCTTGAGGTATATAGGTTTCCTTGTTATGCCTTAGAAAAATAAGAGTGGTTGCTAGTGAGCCTTAGAAAACTAGAGGTGAACGGTTTAATAGTTGAGCCTCAAAAAACTAGAGGTTTGGTTTGCTTGTTTGGTCCATAAAATAAGGTGTAATAGTTTGCTTATTGAGCTCGTAAAAATAAGTGGGTGTAATAGTTTCCCTCAACTCGTAAGTGAGGAGATAGTGGATTGAAATTCTCCAGGGGTTCTAGAGGAGTGGAAATAGGTCAAATAGGACCGAACCACTGAAAATTAGGTCTCAATGTATAATGGTAATCCAAAAGGGGGTCAATTAGATTTTTAGCAAGTTAAAAACATTGTTGAAAATCTTTTGCAAACTAAAACAAATAACAAAGTTCTTTTAAACTAAAATCAAAGTTAAATGCGAAAGCAACTTAAAATCAAAGATCAAATCCACACAAAACAATATAAAATAAATGAAAATGCAAAGCAAGTAATAAGGAGTAAGGGAAAGAGAACAAATTCGATTTATAGTGGTTCAATCATCCTTGACCTACGTCCACTCATCTAGATCAACTAGAGATTTTTAATCCACTATTTTCCTCACTTTCGAGTGGAGGAAAACCGTTTACACCACTTGTTTTTGTGGGATCAATAAGAAAACCGTTCCACTTTGTTTTCGCAAGCTCAACAAGAAAACCGTATCCCTAGTTTTTGTAGGCTCAACTAGAAAACTGTTCACCTTGTTTTAAGGACAAAACAAGAAAACCAAACTTCTAGTTTTTGCGGGCTTAACTAAAAAACCGTTTCTCACTAGTTTTCTAAGGCTCACTAGCAACTACTCTTGTTTTTATAAGGCACAACATGAAAACTTATCTACCCTAGCAAATAATCTTGCTTGATACAAAATCAACCCAAGAGCATGACAGATTTATGCTCACACCAACATAGAAATAAGATTGCAAGTAAATAGCTCAAATGGGTTAGAAAGGTAGAGAAGAGAGAAACAATAATAGCAAAGTAAAGCACATGACTCTCTTTACTTCCTTCTGTTATAGGATGTCTATTTATAGCTACTATTAAGAAAATATTGGTTGGAAGCCTCAACGTAGTGGTTGTGAAAGAATAGAAAATTCTATCCAGTAATGACATCACCCATGCTACGTGCGTACTATAGGTACTACATGCATAGTACATGATTTTATCAGAGTAGTGCGCACGCCAATCTCCTTGTGGGTGCATAACATTAAGTCTAGTAGCCACTACTTGAATTGATTTGATACCAGGTGGCTACTACACACATTGATCACCTTCTATGTGCATAACTCATATGTTTTGTGCGCATTTTATGTTGTTTCATGTGCGTTGCACAAATTCCAAATTTATTAATTTCTACATAGAATTTCTTCCACTTGCGTGACACCATGTATTACGTGCGTAGATGTTCCTTAAAAATCACATCTTGAATTCTTCACGCAACTGTGTCAAAGAATATTCAAATTCAAATTCTCGATGAGCGTCTTGGATTCGTCAGATAGTCCAGCTCATCCACAGCTCGTCTACGTGCGTTGTATGGCCTTCTATGTGCCTATAGCCTTTATTTCAAAGATCACAAATTTACTCTTCAACACGCACTCCATAAGGATACCATGTGATTATGACTTGTCTTGTGGGATCTCTTTTGTTTGTTTCACGAACCTGTCTACGCGCACAACACGCCTTCTACTCACATTCCATTGAGTCGACATGCATTGTATGCTCTTCCACGCGTATAATGAAATCCTGGAACGTTCTACTTCTCTAATACAACACTTTTACGCGCACGACATGATATATTACGCGTATAGCATTCAATATTTTGTACTGCAACGTGCACATATTCTCTTGAACATGCATTGATGCCACAAATCACAAGTTCTGTAACTCTACACTTGTTTCATGGGTGTTGTTTACACATCATCATCAAAACCAAAGTTAACAATCTCCCCTTTTTTGATGATGAAAAAACATACATGAATTTGAACATCTAAACATCAGTGACAAACAAATTGATCAAGAGTTTCACTCCTTGTCACATGGTTAGTCCAACAATAATATTCATGATGTTGAATGCAAGAAAGATACCAATTCATGCACACTTCTCCCAAATTCATGTACACTTCTATCCCTTTTTTGTATCATAAAAAAGAATAAGCAAATCAACATTCTCTCCCAAATAATTAATGAAATCAAGTAATACAATTATAGCTCCCCCTAAGAAAATGCATTTTTTAAAGAAATGGTCTTTAAAACAAAACTCCCCCTTTTTGTTTCAAAATATGCATATCAATAAACATATATCTCTCCCTTTGAAAAACAGAAATTCAATGTATGCATTAACACCAATTTTTGAAAATAGAGAGATATCAATTGAAAATCATGATATGCAAGCAGCTTAAATATGAGAAAATAATCAAAATGCATATTTAAAAAAGAAAATAAATAAGGTTTGAGTTCAAGGAAAAGGTACCATGTTTGCATTCCTATCTTTTTCAAAGATAGCTGTTAAGCATGAAAATACTCTGTCCCAATAGAAATGGCAATCCAAGAGGGGGTGAATAGGATTTTTAAAGAGTTTGAAAATTTTGTTGAAAAATTTTTGCAATTAAAACAAATAACAAAGTTAAATGTGAAAGATAAAGAAAACCAATTCACAAACATTGTAAAGCAAGTATGAAGCAAAATAAAGAGAGTAGGGAGAGAGAAATCAAAGCCCAATATTTATAGTGGTTTGACCTACGTCTACTCCTTGAGATCCACTCAAGAATTTCAATTCACTAACTCCTCACTTCCGGGTGGAGGCAAAACCGTTTACACACTTGTTTTTGTAGGATCAACAAGCAAACTGTTACACCTTGGTTTTGCGGGCTCAATAAGAAAACTGTTTCCCTAGTTTTTGCGGGCTTAACTGGAAAATTGTTCACCACTTGTTTTAGGGACAAAACAAGCAAACAAAAAATCTAGTTTTCTAAGGCTCATTAGAAAACTTATCTACCCAAGAAAACAACCTTGCTTGATACAAAATTAACCTCATGGTATAACAGTTTTAAGCTCACACAAACCCAACTATAAGATTGCAAGTAAATATCTCAAATAGGTTAGAAAGGTAGAGAAGAGAGAAAGTAGATAGCAAGCCTTAACAAATATCTCTTTTACTTCTCTTCTAACCTGGGACAACTATTTGTAGCGACTCTTAAGAATATACTCGTTAGAGCCTTAAGTATCCATTGTGAAACAAATAGAAATTTTGTCCTTTACTGACGTCACCTGTACTACGTGCGTTATACATCATCTACGTGCATAGTACCATGTTTCAACTGAGTTCCATGTGACTTGATCTTCCTTGTACGTGCATAGGATTCGACCCAGTAGCCACTGCCTTGAATGGATTGACATCTATGTGCATAATACTTGTTTTATGCACATAGCATCATGAGCTACGTGGATTGTACCGTATACTGCATGTATTGGAATTAGGGCTGACAATTTCTGACACGTTTATGACACGATAACACGATTACGACGTACACGATTATGACACGACAAGAATGACACAAAATCAATTTTTTTAATGTTTATGTCATGTATAATGAATGTATAATGATGTGTGATAATAAAATGACATAACACGATTACGACATGACTAACATGAATTGCCACCCCTAATTGGAATGACTTCCAGAATTATGCATTTTCACCCAGTGGCTTACTACATGTACAATATCCTTTATTACATGTGTAGATAGCTTTGTTCAAGATTGCACCGCTGATTCTTCACGTGACTGTGCCAGTTGTGTCAAAGAATATTCAAATTTGAAATTCCTGAGGAGCATCTTAGATTTGTCTCATAGTCCAGCTCATCCAGTTCTACGTCCATAGCAAGAACTCTATGTACGTAGAATGTGAACCTCTGACGTATTCTGATCTTTCAACAAATATTCTTTTTTGTAGTCTAACACATCTCAACAGAATTTGTCACCTTCTGGAGTTAGTTGTCATACTCGTCTATGCGTTTAGTATTCCTTACTACATACATAGTAAGAGTCTTCTTCAGAATGTTGCTCTTTCCTTCTACGTGCATTCTACTACTCCTCAATGTAACATCATCACCAATCATTTTAGCTCATCTGGACATTCACTCATCTACCCGCGTTGTACGTCCTTTTACGTGCGTAGATCAACATCTGATGCTCACTGCATTCTAGATCAATACTTCTACACTTACTACAACGCCTTCTACGTCCATGACACCTGATCTACTTGACTTGTATCCTCTTTTAAGTGCTTTGTAGCCAGTTATCAGTAAATGTGCAACTTTGCACCTTTTCATGGATGTTTTGCATTCATCATCATTAAAACTGAACTCAACAAAGCACACACCTTCAATATATTTGTTGGCATTATCATCATCACTTGAGCTTGAGATACAATCAATTTTTCCTCTTTTTGCTATGCTTATTCAAATATGGACAATCTGGTTTGACATAACCATGTTCATTACACTCATAGCAAATGAGTTTGCTCTTCCTTCTTTCCTTTTTTGCTTCATTTTCTTTGTTGATGAATTTGTTGAACTTATTAGTAAGATATTTGATATCTTCAAATTCATCATCTTCTTCCTTATCTTCACTAGAGCTTTCAATGTATTTTGTGGAAGCTTTGAGTGTTATGCCCAACACTTTTTTCTTCTTCTTTTTGCCTACATCTTCTTCCACCAAATCCATTTTATGTGTGAGTAAGGATCCAAACAATTCTTCTAATGGGAGTGAAGATAGATCTTTAGCTTCTAAGATGACGTCTTTCTTGTAAGCTCAAGATTTTGGAAGTGAGTCAATATTTTCCTCATAATTTTTGAGTTTGAATAAGTCTTTCCAAGATATTTTAAGCCATTTATGATGTCATTAAAGCGGTCAAATATCTCTTGAATGGATTCTTCCTCCTCTGTCTTGAATAATTCATAGTTGTGAACAATGAGGGAGATCTTATTCTCTTTGACTTAAGAGGTGCCCTCATAAGTAATCTCCAAACTCCTTCAAATTTAATGTGCATTTTGGAATTATTGGACTTTGTTGAATTGGGTTTTGCTAAGAGGACAAAAAAGTATGTGCATAGCTTTGTTGTTGTACAACATCATCATCTTGTTATGCTCAGACCATTCTTCCTTTGGTTTGGTTCTTTCAGCACCATTAACAGTCCTTTTAGGCACAAATGGACCATCTTCCACTACTTCTTAAATATCCTCAGCTTCACATTTAAGGAACACTTTCATTCTTATTTTTCAATAGAGATAATCACTATCATCAAAGAAAAGAGTACGTTAATAGCCTAACCTTCATATCGATGAATGATATCTAAGAATGCCATTTTTAAATCTTAAGTCTTTGGATGTTAAGCCAAAAGAAATATCAAGAGCACAAGCTCTTATATCGATTGAAAAATTCAGCCCCAATGTATAATGGTAATCCAAAAGGGGTGAATTGGATTTTTAGCAAGTTATTTTTTTTTTGAAAATCTTTTGCAAACTAAAACAAATAACAAAGCTCTTTTAAACTAAAAGCAAAATCAAATGCGGAAGCAACTTAAAACCAAAGATCCAATCCACACATAACAATGTAAAAAAAATGCAAATGCAAAGCAAGCAAGAGAGAGTAAGGGAAGATAGAACAAATTTGATTTATAGTGGTTCAGTCCTCATTGACATACGTCTACTCCTCAAGATCCACTAGAGAATTTTAATCAACTATGCTCATCACTTCTGGATGGAGGGAAACCATTTACACCACTTGTTTTTGCGGGACTAACAAGAAAACCGTTACACTTTGTTTTTGCGGGCTCAACAAGAAACCGTATCCCAAGTTTTTGCGGGCTCAACTAGAAAATTGTTCACCTTGTTTTAAGGACAGAACAAGAAAACCAAACCTTGTGTTTTTTTTGGGCTTAACTAGAAAACCGTTTCCCACTAGTTTTTAAGGCTCACTAGCAACCACTCTTATTTTTCTAAGGCACAACAAGAAAACCTATATACCCCAAACAAATAACATTACTTGATACAAAACAACCCATGAGTATGGCAGATTTATGCTCACACCAACCTAGAAATAAGATTGCAAGTAAATAGCTCAAATGAGTTTATAATGTAGAGAAGAGAGAAACAATAATAGCAAAGTATAACAAATGACTCTCTTTACTTTCTTTTGTT
>CAODLS010335161.1:0-10682 GCA_948243855.1 Flueggea neowawraea
GAAACGGAAGCCTGGGGTATTGAACCGTATGATATAGAGGATGCTGATATTAATTGCAAAGTGTTGGTGCGGAAAGGTATTATACGTGTTGCAGATATCAAATTTCCCCTCCCTTACAGACCAAAGTCATTTTCACTTGTAATTGTGTCGGATGCACTTGATTACTTGTCTCCAAAATATCTCAACAAGACACTTCCAGATCTGGCAAGGGTATCATCAGAGGGTCTTATAATTTTTACAGGTAAAGTTAGTTTCTGCCATCCACTGATCTTTTTCTGGAACCTGCTAGAGATATTATTCACAAAATCCTTTAAAGTTTTCATGGATGCCTTGTCTTGGTTTAAATCTGGTTTTCAACCTTTTTTGTGATTAATCTATAGGATCAAGTTTAACTCCATTCATGCAGAAGAAAGAAATGGGGGAGGACATGTGTTTTCTTTATAGTTTCAACTTGTGATGAGATATGAATTTGGTATGGCATTCTTAAGGAAATTATGGAAAAATAAAATGCTATTTATCTAAACGATTCCTTAATCCTATGTTTGGTACCTCATGCCATTGTCAGCTAGTTCTTAGGGAAAACTTTGCCACTCACTTCTCTATTATTTGTCCTTTTTTATGATTGCAGGTTTTCCTGGTAAACACAAAGCTAAAGTTGCAGATGTGTCTAAATTTGGGAGGGCGGTAAGTGCAGCATTGTTGTTAGATTCTGATTAGTTCCTTGATTATTACTAGATTCTTTTCTTTAAAGCAAAAACTAGATATTGATGCTTTGTTTCTAAAGTAGGTGTTGGTTTAACATGATTTCACTCAAAGCAGCATTTTAATTGGTCACTATCTCAGGTTATGTGCAACCTTACTAGCTTAATGAGATAACTGTTCATGGCTTAGATAGGTTGGTTTTTTTTTTTTTTAGCTTGCTTGGCTGTGTATGTGGGAGCTATCAAAGCAAAACATTTGTCAACAGACTCTCATACTACAACAATTTGGATCAGCTACATGGCAATGTTAATGGGCTTCTCAGCAAGAAATACTGTGAAAGATTGTTATTTTTTTTTCCCATCCATACGGAATAACGCTGTCAAATTGGTAATCTATAAGCAGTAGAACCAAAGTTTGCAGCAACCGAGTCTAGAATATTCGTTTCTTTCACTGAAATTTTTGTTCTAATGATGATTATGTCGCAAACATCTGTGCGATGGAACAGTTTAATGAAAGTGAGAAATTCCGAAAAGAAGGGAATTTGCCTATGAGTAGCTTAGCAGGGTGTTGTGAAATGGCTGTTTGGCCCTACTTGCAAAAGATTTAGTTAAACTAACATATGAGAGTCTTCCCTCTATTAAATTTCGACCTCTATGCATGCTTCAAGTAGCCTGTGGCAACAAGATGTGGTAGATTTCATGCTTATAGGTCACTTTGTCTTTCTTAGCACCATTTTAGCTGTAAATGCTTTGATTTCAGTGCTCGAACATGTTGTGAGGATCACAAACATTTTGGCAATAGAAGTTGATGGTCCATGTAAGTATAGCATGAGAAAGAGCTTGAGATGAGAACGAATGCATAGTTCACATCTACAATTTGATGTACATTTGAACTTATGGGAACGTTTGGATGGAAGAATTTGATTCCTCTCTGTTGAACAAATTGCTGGCTGATTCGGAACTCATTCAGTCTAAATCGACTTTAATTTGATGTTTGCCTTTGCGTTCTGCAGGCTAAACTGAGGAGCTCATCGTGGTGGGCACGGTATTTCTCTCAGACTAGCTTAGAAGAGAATGAAGCTGCCATGAAGAAGTTTGAGCAGGCAGCAACTGCGGAATCATTCATTCCAAACTGCCAAATTTTCCACCTCAAGTCATTCAATTGACAGTTCATTCAAAGTTTTCATATGCTTCCATCAGTTCAAAGTTAACTCTTTATTTTTTCTTAATAGAATCTTTGCTATGAGATTTTACATAGTATAATATACAGATTTTGAAAATATAAAAAAAAAAATACAGATTTTGTATTCTTTTATTTAAGTGTAATTGTATTCTTTTGAGTTTTGATTTTAGATCTATGGCATTGATCACTATGGTCTACTACCTGACGCATAGCTATTAATACAATCTACAGAACAATTATTTGTCATATAAATTGGAGCAAATCTTGTTATTGTTTTTAATTGGTATGACTTACTAGTATGAAGGCAACCCATTTTCATCACTTGATCATTTTTAGCAAGACAAAGCTGGATATTCCTGGCATACTACTTCAGATTCTATCACTTACGCGTTACTGGCTATGAAAGTGAAGTCGGTCTGCAAAAACTAGGAATGAGATACTACATTAGTAGGAACGGAGCTAGAACTTTTTTTTACTTGGGTTACAACTCTTTTATATAACAAAGAATGTTCAATCACACATTCATACTTGTATATATTAAATAAAATTTAAGCAATAGAAAATTTAAACTTAACTAAAAAGGCGAGTAATTTTTGTTCACGATCGAGTTGACAGAGCTACATCACACTATTGGTAGAGGCAATGAACGACATTTAACTACTCCAAAGTTTCTATGATTAATTATTAATTTTAAGCTTAGAGAACATTATAACCTTTGACCTATTCATAACTATAAAAAAGATCCACATTGATCCTCTAAAATGTTACAGACTAAGTAGTGTTGGATTAGTTATCTATCAGATACATCATCTTTAAAACCAGAAAAAAAAAAAGAGAAAAAGATTATAATAACCAATGGGTTGTAGGTTCAATTGACTGTGGGAGCAAATACATTAAGTTATGGGTCATTTTCAGATACACAAGACTCAGATTCGTAATTTACAAATCGTACATTTTCAATATTTGAGTAGAAATTTTGAAATTATGGTTTTAGGTAAACAATTTTATAAATTACAGATTGCATACTAATTTGAAACTTGTTTAAAATTTATTTTGTTTAAAATCTATTTATTGTATATTAAAGATATCAACAATATATAAACAACATTCAAATAATATATAAAAAAAGACGCCTTGAATTTGCAAAATAATATATAAACAAGATATCAATAATATATAACTAACATTCAAATAATATATTAAAAAGACGTCTTGGATTTGAAAACAAGATATCAACAATATATAAACAATATATAAATAATAAATCAACAACATATAAAACAACATATAAATAAAAGATATAAACAATATTCAAACAAGATGTCTTAAATTTAAAAATACATAAAAACATTAACAACAAACAAACAAAATGTCATGAATTTAAAAACATATAACTGTAAATTTAAAAAATCACATGTATACAGAAAAAATAGATGGTATATCTGTAATAAATATAAGCCTGCTGTCAGAAGAAATATTGCAAATATTTCAAGTATATCACATAATTACAACTTAACTTATAATGTCAGCAAAAGCAGTACGAAGTTTAAAGTAACTTATAACTTGATATGTGACATACTCTGAATTAATAGGTTTTTTTTTGGGAAATACTCTGAATTAATAGGTTAAAAGTAAACAAACCAGGAATCTAATTCTAAAAGAAAAGTGCAACGTTTTCATAAAATCAGCAAAAGCAGAGTGCAGAGACCAGAACAAAAAACGTCTGCTTTTGTCGAACCAATGTTCAATCTTCTTGCCATGCTGACGAAGCTACTCTTTTCAACCTATCAGTATGCGTGCCTAATCCAAGTCCAGACTCTAATGGGCTTAAATTTCTAAGAGATCCTGACCTTAAAGAAAAAGTTGGGGAAGTTGGCCTGTACCCTTGCACCTCCGTCATCCGATACCACCACTTGTACGTTAGTGGTATGAAAGAAATTAATGTAATGTAGGTCTGCCGAAAGTAGGAATAAGGGCAGAGGTACTAGGAATGAAGTGCACCTGAATTGTGGATGACGCTGTGATATGTGTGAATGGCTGTGTTTGAACGTAATCTGTATAGGTTTGGACTTGTTTGCATGCATTGCAACTTCCTTCTTCCTCCACATACATTCCCATATCCATCCCGTATCTTCTTTTGTCAGGACATTGTTCACCTAATTACAGACTCTACAATTTAGATATGTTGCACCTACATCAGCTGCCTGAATTACTTTTTTTTACAATTAAATTAAATTATTAATTTCTTTTATAAATTTGAAATACACTCTAATACTAATAAATTATAAACTATAAGTTCATCTGTAATTTTATTGTTAATTTTTAAAACCAAATTTGTTTAGACAATCGTTAGTGTTGTATTATATTTCTTAATATAATCTCGTACATGAGATGTATATAAAAAGCGCTATTATTTTTAATCCATTGGATTCAGTTTGATTATATTCCTCCATTTTTTTTCATCCAAACAAATTAAAATGTATACACTAAAAAGTCAAAAGAAAAGGCTGAATTTGGGATGAAATAACAAATGAGGAGGGATCTACTTATACTAAGTGTGAGTTTTTTAAAATTTATACTAAATTCTCATTATTGATTTTTTAGATCTAATGACTCATAGTTGTCACATATATGACTCATTATTGTTAATATTTAATGACTATTAAATTTAAAAGAATAGATGATGAGAATGTGGTGTAAGTCGAAAAAAGTAGATCCTTCCCCGCAACAAATCTTTATCAAGGTCAATCTAATTTCATTTTACAAATCTTTATCAAGGCCAATCTAATTTCATTTTCAAGTTTTCACTACACAAGTACATATTACACATCTAATTATCAATTTATGAGAACATGACTCGAAACATACACATATGCAAGGGAACAGGTAGACCCAATTATAAAGTCACCCTTTTTCTTTCACTATAACATTGAAGTTCTTTATAGCAAGAGCCAGGTAAGCAATATCACCATCAAAAAATAGGAAGCTGGAGGGAGAGTAAGACAATAAATATGTATGACCCGGCTTTGTATAACAAAACAGAAATGCAAGTGTTTTTAGCAAAGACAAGTACAGTTTCATAATCTCTATTTATTCATGACACAAGAAAGAGGTACATATTTTCTATGACAAAAACGCAAGTAATAATATAAGCCCATAACTCAATATCTTTGACTTGAGAGAACCATGTTGGGGGCAGATTGTGCCCTTGAGAGGGCCACTGTCTGACAGCACCGAAGCATTGTTAAGACAATTATAATGAACCCCTAAGACTTTCATGCCTCTTTGTTTGGTGTTTTCTCCAATACGACGTTTTTGTTTCAACACCGTGTCGGGTCATTGCTTTATAGCTGCTGCAACATAACTCAACACTCGGCTAGGCATGAAAATGGTCTTTCATGCTATACAGCCCTAGATTATTTACGTGTATTTATTGTATACGCTTCATTCTTTCTTTCCTTTTCCTTAATGGTATGTTTCATGCCTACTCGTATTTCCTCTTCTAGCGTGTAAAACCGACCTGAATAGCTTTTGGTACTGTAATTTATTTAATTCATTATAGACTTGTTGGCTTTGGACAATACGAACTGATCATCTGTTTGAATTTGTAAAATTAATGTTTCTTTTGCAAGATTTTCCAACTGGTTAGGGAAATAAAAATTTAATGCACGGAAACGAAGAGTTGGGGTCAAGTCTACTGAAGTGAAACAAAAAAATTAGCCAAGCACGTTTCGTGCGTCAAATTTGATTGCTGATGAACACGTTAAATTTTCAATATCAAATGAAAGCTGAACATCCAACAAAAGAAATAAAAATGTTCTGGAACACGCATCTGTTTTTCCTTCTCCACTCCACTTTTGCCAAAAACTGAACGAGTTACGAATCACTTTTTTTTTTTGTTCACAGATTTTGGTAGCTCCATTTCTAAGTAAATAATAGGAACTTACTCACCGTCTTCTCAATTTCTTTAACTTTTTGTACCGATTACTTCTAATTTTTTTATAAGTCATTTTATTTACTCTTTTTTGCAAATCAGAATTCTAACTTTTCAACGCTATAACTGACTATTTACTGTTGAGAATTTATGGTGAAATACTACAAGCTATTTCTTTTATATTTCAAAAATTTTTGCAAATCTGAGTCAATCTAAGATTCGTATACCGCGAGTAGTTTAATAAAACAATACTAATTTTTTTCACTTGTTTCATGACTTCACAAAAGTTGGCAACACAAAGGCTAGGACATTGGTCAGCTTCTGCAACTTATAATACGCGGGTCCATCACAATTCATAAGTCTAAATTACCAGGGGATTACTTTACAAATTAATAGTTAATCACGACAAAACCAAGTGCTTTAGTATGCCAGTTTATATCACTCCAATGAACTTAATTATTACGCAAGTCATGACGTTAAGAGAGAAAAGTACTCGCCCTATAAAAATAGGCCAGATTTTTTTTAATCTGTTCTAAATTATAGATTTGATTCTTTTTTAATACTAATAATTATATCAATTATACAATATTATCCTTATTTAAATACATAATAAATTATATTATTAATTATTTATTAAATTACTATAAAAATATTTATAAAATTTTCTACTAAAATTAATTATTTTATTATTTATGAAAAAATATTGTGCTCTATACGGAAGGAGTAATTGATTTGGAAATCGTCATTTATGTCAATACCATTTTTTTATACCATGAACTTACACACGTCAATTGAGAAAAAGTGGAGTAATTCAATGCAATATCCTTGACCAAAAATAGACAAACAAAGTGCTTTGCATCGACCAAAAAGCCATCCACTTACATTCTCGAAATTAAATTTTCTGCCATGTTCAGTCCTTCCTAATTAAATTTCTTCGACAGTAAAATATATTTTGGCTTATATATAAGTTCAACGCGTCTCGTCAGCAGCAAAGTCAAATTATTTCTTTCACATTCCTATTTATTTGGACTGCAAGCAAAAATGTCAAAACCTTTCTCAAAATTGAAAACAAACAACAAAAATGTGGCTTTCTTCTTCTCTTTTCCTGTCTTAGGTGTTTGTTGGATTCGGTCTTTCTTATGTACTTAACGGTAGCAAGCCGAACTCATTATTAAATTATATATGTAATTGGTCTGTAGATTTGCATCCGTGCTTACCTCATCGTCACCAATAATTTCAACAATCCCCACTTAACAGGAAAAAACAGAAGAAAAAATTAACATTTGGATTTGGAGTGTGATCCACATGAGATTTTAACCCATCTCGATCAAAGAAATTCTTTGCTAATTTCAACTAAATTTACTAACCTCTTTTGCCTATCAAAAATTTAGTAATTAGCTAGGACTTCATTTATGAACATGTGATAATCTATTGGAGTTGTTTTTAACCTTTTTTTGAAAGGAAAAAGACCAACCCACTAATATGCCGAATCAGTTAGGTTGAATTCGTACATTAATCGTATTATACAATTGCCTGCTCAACTAAACTGACTATGTAATTGCGTAAGAGAATAAATATTATTAAGAGTTGTTTTTAACATTAAAGAGTCTAAGATTTGATTATTAATGAAAATAAATACTAGATAAAAAATTAATAATTACTCCATATAACTATGTTGGACGAATTTTTGGCTTGTTTTTTCGCCAATTGTATAATTTAATGCAGCAAATGAATACCTGTTTAAACCCATTAATGCTTGCAAAAAAAACAATCGACGTATTAATGTAAGCTTATCCATATGGCTTGTATGAATCATAAATGGACATGAAAAGCCTTAACTACCTTGGGACTTGGTTTGAAAGCGGGATGTTGTTTCAATTACTCTTTTTTGCCAAAACTGGTGAATTTGGAAATTTTTTGTCTGGTGTATATTTCGATCCACGCAGCAAACTAAATAACAGTTGACATATGAGAAAATAGGTAAGAATATGTACCAAATTTTGTAGGGACACAGTCTCGCATATCAACTATCAATTATCTTAATGTGTAAGTAAGAACACACACAACAAAAATTTTCAAGTGAATTTATTCTTCTAACACAGAAATCTCTGACCATGGACAAGCTCCAGAAAACTTTAGAAAACGGTCACTGTTCATTAATGAACCCGTTCAGATTTTTCGAACTTGGTGTATCCGAAATAATTTCTTAGGCTCCTATAGGACTTAGTTAATCTATCCTGGAATACCCAAATAGTGAAGTGCATAAGTTTGTGCCAACATGGGAATTGCATTCCATTTCTGTCAGTACTTAATTCCTTAATGTAGTTGGTAAATGTATCTAGTTTTAGTGTTCCAACGTGAGTAGAGAGGGTACACCATGAATGTTGAGAAAAAGAGAGGACTCTGTCTTGCCTTTCTTCACATGATCCAAGAGACATCCCCTAACATGGCTAATTTCACAATGTATATTTTTGGGTTCTTAATTAGGTTTTATTTTTTAATATAATGGCTCCAAGTTGATATACATATATGAATGTCCACATGATCAAATGACAATCCATGCACTACATACCATGTGCTTCTTGGCTCATATTATTTTCGTAGGTTAGCTTTCATTAAAAATTACATATTTTTTTGTCCAACAACGATGTTTGTGGCCCTCGTCATGTTTGTTTTACGGTTTATGTCTGGGTGATTAATTTTTGTTTGTCTCTAAAGATTTTGAAATTAGTCCAAGGGGATTTTGCGGTTTGTGAGATTTAAACTTGCGACTTTGTACAAGCTTTTAAATGTTCAAAAATTCTCATTGCTACTTAAGTTATTCCTTTATATTTAAATATTTAATTTTTTAATACACATTGAATACAATTTTACCATCATGAAACTAAGAAAACTATTGTTAATGAAAGACCATTCTCCTTGTGTACTTATTCAGTTAGACTTAGTCAGACATATAAGTGGCACCACACGCCTGCTCAATTAGACCGTAGAGTATAAACAAACTCCTATACTTATTGGTGACATTCAAATTGTTTGCATTATTAACACAATGCAACGTGACATCAGATAGTATAAATTCTTAGAGAGGAAAATGAATTGGTGGTTTGATATTTTTGACCAGCGCATAATGTAGAAATCAATTGCTGCTACATACAAAAATGTCGAAGTTGGCCTGAATTTTGTCATCAATGTGAAACAAGTGGCATTTGCTTGTGAACTTGGCTTGCATGGAAGGGGGGCCATATTGAGGCAACAAACTAAGTATAAGAGAGCACAAAATTGAAAAGACAGTCCACTAGCCAGTTATGGTTAAAAATTTAAGGGAACGTAATGTTTTGCCGGCCAATGAAAGGAAATGTAATTGATACAAGACTTGAAAATAAAAAAAAATGTAATTATACAAGACTCCAAGGAATAGAAGAATACAGATAGGAATTCTTATCCTGTTCTATGGAAAAATGGGTCTGAATATTGCTCCACTTTGTTGTGATGATGGCACATAAAAGTAGCCATTTTTCCTTAATTGTAGGTTTTTGTTAGTTTTGGTCACAACAATATGTATCACCATTGACCGATGAGTACAAAAATGCATTTGCCACCGTGACCCTATCCATTGCAACAACACATTATTGAAATCATATTGCAGTTGGTTATTAGTATTATAGGTCCCAAAATTACTGTTCATTCAAAAGTTTTTGCACGGCTAAAAGGAGCCCACTATTTGTTGCCTCAAATAGTAGAAAACCAATATTATTATTCCAATCAAACTCGCTCACTAGTCACTATGAGACAAAGATGATAGAAAGAAATTAGACACGCACATTTAATTCAGTAATTTAAAACTGAAACCTGTTTCGCGAACCATTCGACTAATAAGAAAACGAAGAAAGAAAAAATTAGAATGAAACAAAAAGTACTTACGAAAAAATGTCAAATTTACCACGTAAGTTATACGACTTATTAACAAAAAACCTTTATTGAAGGAGGGAATTTTGAGAATTGATTTTACCTGTTTGTCACTTCAAAATGGAGAAAATATAGGTGACATGGTTGTTTGGAATTTCGAACTTGGAAGTGACTCAAGAAATCTTTTTCAGAATCAGATTTTCTCTTTTTTTTTTTGAACTTAAGCCTTTGCTTTTTGTCTGGCAGATTACAACCTATCATATTATTATCTCCTTAATACAACAAAAAATTTCTTCTCCCTTTTCACGTTTATTTACTAGTTTTGTTTTCTATTATCTTTTTTTTCTTCCAACATTACTGGATTTATGTAGCTTTTTTTCTAGAATGATAAATAATAAATTATAGATAGAAGCTACTAATTGTTATTTAGAAAGTATAATTAAATAAATACAGATATGGTATTACGTGCTCAAGTCTTTTTAGTTCAATATCAAGTAAATTTATTGTGTCCAACACACTATGCGTCCAACATAAGTCTCCCGTACACTAGTTTGGTAAAAATCACAGCATGCTTACTAGCATCCGTTGGAGAATATTTTGTTCATTTTCAGACTCAATTCCGGCATTTAATTTGTGTTACAGCATTCTTAATCCGACTAAACTTAAAGTTACGTAATGGAAATCTTTACTTGTTTTATAAAGAACTTTAACTATATCTCAAATATTAATTATGAGTTCTTCAAATTATACATGTCAGATTTATTTTTTAAATGATATAATCAAGCGTAACGAGTAAAATCATCAACAAAAATTGCATAATATCGAAACTTTTGAGAAGAAGATATTGGAGCAAGATCCCATAAATCACTGTGAATTTTCTCCAAAGGAAAGGTGGAAATGGATTATGAGTTATTAAAAGAAAGTTAACAACGTTTCCCAAGCTGGCAACTATTACACA
>CAODLS010335224.1:0-10365 GCA_948243855.1 Flueggea neowawraea
CAAAACGGACAATATCTCAATGAATGGATCTAACGCGTGATCATTGAAAAACATGGTACACCACAGCTATAGTAAATAGTGACGAGGATTATACCATTGTGTTATATTGCGAATTTACGCTCTAAAACTATAAGAAAAAGAAATAAAGTTTGTGTTTGTTTTTGTAAATTGTGAATGGTAGATAACAACTCTAATGGGATAATTATATTGCATAATAAAAAAAGAGAACGTTAAGTCTTTTAAGAGTTATACTATGCTAAATATATTATACGATTGAAGCAATATATAAAAAATAAATGCCAAAATAAACGTGCAGAATATATGGTAAAATACAAATGTCATTGGACGCTAACGGGTAGGGCAGGGCATTTGCAACTTGGTTCATGGGCCACCTTGAACACAACCCTAATTTTTTGGGTTAGAATTTTCACCATGTGGATCAGAATAATTAAAATTATTTTTTTAAATATTTTTATATTTTTTTATATATAGTTGGCACTAATTATATGGAATTATCCATTAAATAGTATAAACATACTCTAACCTAAATTAATAATATTACTAGTGTCAATAAGTATTAAACTAATTTAATCCAGTCATATTTAATCTGTAAAGAATTTTTTTTCCAAAAGAAAAAAGTTGGCCCGCATGCCACATTTTTTGGGATCTAACTGCCACTTGTTGTGCAATGTACTCAAACGCATTGAACGACAGATCAAAGAACATGACGCTCAAGTTGTTTGAACTCTAATTTGGAAGATAAAAAGGCTGTGATACATGAATCATTGAACAAATTGAAGTTACACATTTGGAATTTGAATAAAACATTATCAGGAACTCTTGGCTATCTTTATATCTTTTTAAAAGGTTATGCAGAGGGTAATTTCCGCTTATACATACGCGCGAGCTCATTATTAGGGGTGCACACGGGTCGGGTTAGGTCGGGTTTATTTTGTAGGTAAGCTGTCAACCAAACCGAATGGTTCGATTTTGTTATCTAGTTATCTGTAGTTAAACTGCTAGTTTTAACTGTTTGTTCGATTTGGTTCGGTCTATTTAAAATATAAATAAAAGTTGAATTTATAAATAGTTTGGTCAGTTGGTTTTTGTTTCGATTAGGTCGGTTTGATTTAAGTTTAGGATATATTTATATATTAAAATCAAGATGGTAGTATAAGAATGGTTAGGTTTGGTTCATTTTTTTGAATGGCTAAAACTGCGATCGAACTTTTCAAAATTTTACATCTACATCCATCTATTCATCTTTAAATTTACTTTCGATTCGGTTCAAGTAGGTCGTCCGGTTTTTTTGTTCACCCTACCCATTATTTGAGATACATTTTACTGACTCTAAAAAGTGTTGAAACTCGCATAAAACGACCTGAGCGTGGAAAAATTCTCAAGAGATGAGTCTTGTACTTTTTGTTCAGTTGTTCTTATATATTATTTTATAGAATTTGAGGATAAATCTCATTTTGACAAAATCGTTACTTTCACTGACACAACCAGCAAATATGATGTAAAGACTTTATTCAATGATGGAACTCACATGAACTCAAAATATTTGGATGATTTCGGGGTCTTCATCTATTTCTTTTGTAATATAGGAGAGGCACCATCCATGATAGAGTAGCTACCATGTTTCTTGTGTCCTACAAAATGAAAGGCACAAATGAACACGAGTAAAAGATAGCAAATAGAGTCATACCCAGAGAGATTAACTCCAATTTTTCATGAACAACATAAATAGGTGCAAAAAGGATATTCATTTCAATTTTTGGTTGTTTTTGCCATCTATGGCATCCCACCAAACTTAGAGGCCTCCCCCCATTCTTCATTTATATTGGAAAATCACATTTTTTTCACAATCTCTTCAAATAATTTCATGCCAACTTCATCAATCCATATGGGGAATTCAAATCTTTAAAAAGTGGTACCATATTCCTCTATATCACTCACCTACAATGCCGCAAACAGTAATTTTTGGATGTCCAAAACAATGACACTTGATTATTAATATTATCCAATTCAAAGCATACTTTCTCATCAATCCTTTTTTGTGTTGCATGTGAAAACAAATTGAGAATTCAAATTAGAAGGACTGCTATATACTATATAACAGTTCTCCAAGACACAAATGCTTTGACTGTTTCACATATATTATATTATTTTTACAAAAAAACAAAAGTTGTTTTTAATTGGCCAGTTTTTAAGGATAATGACTTAGATTCTCTAGCAATTTTGGATTCACTCTCATCTTTGTAATGAGAGAGGTAACTACTTTGGACATTATGGTTGGTGTTCTCTGTGTGAGCACTTGAATCTGAGCTTCTGATGGATTGATGTTCTATTGTTCTATAGCATCATCATCAGTGTCTCCAAATTTGAGAGGTAAAATATATTATTTAATTTAATTTAATTTTATTATTTATTTTAAAATTTAAATTCAATTTATTTTTTTTTTAAATAATTAATATTTTATTGTACAAATTAAAAAATAAAAGAGAGAAATAAAGATTTACTCTATATATATAGAGCAAAATTTCACTCCTCTTCCTATTTTTAAATTTAATAATAAAATATTAATTATTAAAAAAAAAAATAAATTTTAAGATAAATAATAAAATAAAATTGAATTAAATAATATATTATAGGGAGCCGGGACAAAAAGCCTATTGGTGATGCTCTTACATAGGAGAAGGTAAGACTACCATTAATCACCTTTTAAAAAAATTCTTACAAAAACCTTAATTGAATTTTTTTTCTTCTTTTTGTGGCTAGAGGACACAACCGAGAGAGTAAATGAAAATAAAAGTAAGACCCATAAATCAAAGTAGATGTAAAATTCAGTTATAAAATAAGAAAATCCATAATGAATTTCTATCAATAGTGATGATTAAGCATTGAAGAAATGAAAATAATCTCCAAAACCAACGAATGAAACTTACAGAAACAATATAAAGAAAAAGACGAAGAGGACGAAGAACAATACACACCGAGAGAAGATCAATACACACCGAGATATCTGACATTTGATGCAAAATCAGAGACGTGATGATGAATCAGCTTTGGGCATTTTTCCTTTGTGAATGAATCCTTCCATGCCAAGCCTTTGGGCAAGAGCAGAAAGGAGACAACTAAAATGACAGGTAGGAGAGCTGAAGCTGTTCATGAGGAAACGTAATTTTAATTAATGATAAAGAATCTTCTACACTTTTAATTTTGGTCAGTGATATATACTCTTTATTTTATTTTTTAAAAATAAAAAATATAATAAAAAGAGTATTAGAATTAAAATTTATATTAAATTTTTTTATTATAGATAAAAAGTTCAATATAAAGAGAGAATTGGATATGCACAAAAATAAAGAAAAAAAAAGTGAAAACAATTCAACGTTTTGGATTAGAGGTAATTTTATAAGACATTAATAATGGAATTTGAATATGATTTCACTCCATAAGCCACATTATGCACATTATCAAAAAGGATTGCTGTAAATTTATAAATATGTCATTCGAATTCCAATTAAAAGAATAAATCGGCAAATAATAAATTTTGTTACTACTTTCCTCATAGTTTAATAGACACTTTTATTTTTAAGTCAAGAACTTGTGAATAATGTCTATAAATTTCATTAGTACAAGCCAAATGGTACATCTAAAAAACTTACAAATTGAATTTTTTTTCTAAAAAAATATATAAATTAAATACATTTAACTAATAAAACTAATATAATTTGGACAATGTTCGAGTTGTTTTTACTCAAAGGTCTGTGAATCAGTAACTCACATCCCAGCAAAAGTTTCTAATTCTATGTCAGACGATCATTGGTGGAGTGATCTACCTCCCTCTCTCTTGTATTACAACCTTAGCTGGGATGATAATTATTAATAGTAGAAGTAAAAGTCCATACGGGATCAAACCCGTTAATGGGACAACACAAAAACTTGTTAAGCTGATCAGGGAAAACACTAAAATTGTGCTCACTGTTGGCATGAGTATTGTAGAGACCATGCTTGGCCAACCAATGACATTTGTGTATCAAAATAGAATATGGGCCAAATACAAGTTCACGGAGCCTAAAATCATCAATTACGGATTTATGTTGCCTATTTTCAATATTTTAAATGAAAATTACAAAATTGTGGATACGTGGACCAAATTTTATAAATTACAGATTCACAGACTTATTTATATAATATTTAAAACTTATTTATAATTTATTTAGAATTTTTTTCATTTTACATACTTGTTTATATACTATTTATATGTTGTTTCTGATGTAACATGGATTATGACTCATTTAGTCCAACCCAATAAACAAATACAGAAGCACACAAAAGAGGCATTATTTCAATAACATTTGCAGAAATTAGACTTATGCCATCACACTCCTCTATAAATAAGAGTCTCTATTATACTTGAATAGTACATTCTCCACATCCATACTTTACACCTAAAGTTCTGCAGAGTTAAACACTAATTTAAGCATTGAAGAGTCCCTCGAGAATTAACTAAGCTTACTTTCATTTTTTTTTTACAGGATTTGAAGTGACTCTAAGTGTTCGTGATCTATTTTCATCTCGTTCATCCATTTCTAGTCTTGTTGCGGATTTAAGGCAACAACAATTGACGTCGTTTGTGGGGAATCGAGTAAAAAGCAATTGAGCTAAAGTTGTGTTTCCAAACCCCTTAGCATCGATTAGGGGGCTATTGTAGTGTCATACTCTTACATCGCCTAGAAGTTGAGGCTAATGGTAGCTTATAAACGCATTCCTCCATCAAACCACTGAGATACATTTTCCTGGATAATATCGTGATTGCCCATGAGTCCAAAGCGAACAATATCTTAGTTGATGAGCCTAGCGAGCGAACATGGTCCACAACAGTTTCTTATTTATATATCGTTTGAATATAATTTATATATTGTTATACCTTGTTTATATGTTGCATATATTGTTTATATGTTGTTTATATATTATTTATATGTTGTTGTCAACATATAAACAATATATAAATAACAAATCAACAACATAAAAATTATATATAAATAATATTTAAACAACATATAAACAAGACGGCTTGAATTTACAAATACAGAAAAATATCAATAACATACCAATAACATATAAATATCAACAACAAATCAACAACATACTAACAATATATAAATAAGACGCCCGCGAATTTGAAAAGTCACACCGTAAATTTGAAAAATAACTCGCTTATGAAAGAAATATTATAAAATGTATTTGTAATATGCCTAACTTACCAGTTCGTACAGAATAAATATTATAAAATGTTGATGATATACCGCTTAATTACCTCATAGAATATAACGGTATATACAAATTTAAAGTTATCATTTGATGGGCTTGTATAGCATAGAGGTTTTGGAGTTGGGATCCAATAAAAGCAACTTCATCCAATCTTCCGCACCTTTGGAGCCCTCACATTTGGGCTCATTCACACAAGTTATTTTTTTTCCCCAAGATTCATTCGCACAAGTTTCACACACTGGTTTCCCTACTTTTCTCTATCGATTCAAATGATTTTGAGCCTGATGGACTTTCATTATGGATCATTTTCAAGGATTAAACTATAGCCATCTTCTCATTTTGAGAAAATAGCAATATGGGCATTTCAATTATTTCCTAAAACACTCGTAGAGTTGTAGTACAGGTGCACTGGAGTTGTTTTCTACGAATAGAGAATTGGATTAGGAACCAATAGACTTTTAGTAGGAACCTATTTGGCTATAAATCTGAAGTACTGAAATTGTCTTTATCATCAAATTTTCATGTTAAAGAGGTAATTCAATAGCGTTGGCAATACAAGTGATATGTATTTTTAGTATTTTTATTTAGCATTTTATTATTAGTTCGTATTTAAACTCTAAAAAATTTATCTCTTTTTTTTTTTAACTGTGAAATCTACTAATTGACAAAAAATCAATAACCAATCTACTTCTATACCCAATCTACCAGAATAAACTCTGATATTTATCATTTTTAATCTATGACCAACATACCAGTAGAGTCTTATTGATCGAACCATTTAAACAAAAGGGAAATCAAGGATGACTAGTGGGGCTGTAGAATGTGTATTTCAAATGCAACAAGAATTAGAAAAAGACAAATACTTACTAATCAATATGAAGTCATGTTTCACCTGCCAGGCTCCACTGATAATTCTGTTGTCAAAATCCCATATGTTTATGAATTGGATTATGCCTTCCTTCTTTCTTTCTTTCTTTTTTTTTTTTTAATTTCACTATTGTTGTTTTAAATTATCAGGGTAATAATTATCAGATTGTTGCAAATTTCAATAATAGAAAAATTGTATTGAAGTCAATTTCAATATTGTCACGATCTCTAGTATGAGAAAAAAATGACTCATAAAAAAAATAGAAACATATTATTGTTAAAGATTACATTTGAAAATGAATTGTTAAAATTTAGTATTTAAATATAATGTATTTTTAAAAAATGTATCAATTTTTTATTTTTTATTATATAATCTGTTTCTGTCCCATTCAAAAAAAAAAGATTTTTGTATTATATTTTCGTAGTTTACCAGTTTATTACATGGGGTGTGTGAGGTATATTTTTCGAAAATTAGATTATAAAAGTAAATTGTGTAGTAAAAAATAAAAAAAAATATACATCTTTTGAAAAGTAGATTAACGGTACGTAAAACCAATCTATTTCAAATAAAATGCGCCCAAAAAATAGAGTAAAATGAGTTGGACATGTTAATTATCACATTGAATTATCAATTATCTATTACTTTACTTTTGTCCCATACCGCTATCCACATTACCAAAGCGTTACTTAAGAGAACTGGCAAAGATAATCCCATGTGGGACGGTGGTGGTCTGATTTTTGGTCCAAACAAGTCGAAGCTTGGAAAGCTTAAGCTTGAAATGGGCGGTTCTAACATTGACTGCAATTTCGTCAGAACAAATCCAATGTTTGTCTTCTCATGCATAGTCAAGTCTGATCATTAATAATCTAACCAGTCCAGACCAACTAAACCCATCTCTAACTTCATTTCACACCATGCCTGCTCCATCCCATTGCCATCTATTCTCCACACCATCTTATCCAGTTTGATATTTTTGGTGCCATTAGTGCATTTTTTTGACTTTGTTAATTGAAAACTATTCTTTTCTTTGAAGCTAAATGGAAAATATTCCTAATTTGTTGAGCCAATGAACTGATAAATTCTAACCTAATTGATGGTCCATCTGGTTCTAATTTTTAAGTTTATACGATGAGTGATTTAGTTACCACTGTGGATGGTAATTAAGTGATTAGAGTGCTACTTGAGACTTATAGTGACCTAAGTTCAAACTCTAGAGAAAATATTTTTTGGAGGCATTTAAATCTCATTTCAAGAACAGACTTTAACGCTCGTGATTCGACCTTTTTACTTTGCCTTAGCCCTCTAACTAACGGGGTAGGCCATGGCAACAAAATTTAGTTTTTGCCAAATTCAACTTTGACGTTTTTTAATGTTTCTTAGCGAAAGAGGTTATGTTTTTTCTCCTCCTTATTCTGGTAAAAAAGAAGAAAGACTGATTTTTTTTCTTAAAAAAAAATCATCGGAAGCAAAGTTTGAGCAGAAAGTGCGGGACTTATAACGTGCACGGCGGACAACTTTTTTGGTAGTTGTTTTTGTTGGTGTAATCCACATGTCCAAACTTGGTTCCACCTTTATGATTCTTGACGCTTATATGAGATTCATTTACCAATACCATTACCTTTTCTTATAAATATCTTTTTTATTAATTCTTTCTCTAATAGATATAGTAGTTTTTAGGCTGGTTATATGTTGAATTCACACTAATTTTTACAAGCATGGTATAATCATCAAGAAAAAAACCTCCAAAGAAGATTTGTCTTGGATTTAGATTAACGATTAACGTGTTTATAATTTATTCAAATAATATTTATGTTTTATATTACAAACGACTCATTTTTGGACTTTAAGATTGTGCACATTCAACCGCTTAAATTAACATCAAATGGCATTAATAATATTTATATTAAATTATATCATATTTGTGTTTACAAAAATGAGTTCTAGTTTCAGTTCAAAAAACAAAAAAGTTAGCTCTATTATCATTGATATTGGAACAAGTGATTTGTCCATAATAAATTGAACCAAATCCTGTTTGGTTAAGGTGTGAACTATGACCATTAACTGATTTAATTAGATAAAGCCTGGATTGAATTAATGGATGAATGAGCTCCTTATATATGTTATAGGAGCCCTATGTAGTAATATAATAGTCACTTAAATCCTTATTAGATTTAGACTCTATACCACTCAACACACATAATACCACGTCTCATGAGAGAGAAAGGAGGTTGATGATCCTACGCCAAACGAGGGGAGTTCGTTCCTGTTTCTCCACCAAGAATGAATCTTGCATTGGATCTTTACAGAGCATCTAAACTCTAAACGAGTCTTGCATATCATCCTAACACGATTGTAGTTTATTTGCGAGATTAACATACAAACTCAATCATATCCTTGCAATTTTTGCTGCATTTACAAAGTTAATAACTCGAATCATTATTTGATCCGTTGATTATAATGTTATTGGTTGTTTCATAGATACTTCAATTTATTTTACCAAGATGTCTTATTATGGATAAGAATTTTTCTTAATTGAACCAAATGTGTGAATGTTAATCCGGAAATCAACTTACTAAAATAAGCGACTCAGATGAAAACTCGAATTAAAGAAAAGGAAAGTAAATTAGCGCACTATTAAGGATAAGGAACAACAGTAACAATAATACTAAGCTAGTTTGCAATTTTTAAATTATTTTTATATTTAATTTGATTAAATTGGGATACGAAGCATAAAAATAATGGTAGGGCGATACCTTGAACAACCATTCCCATTTGAATAAAACTAGTCTCCCATCAATTGATTTTTTATTTGAAATAAAGGAAAAGATCTAAGAAAGCAACATCATTGCTATTATTATTTGGATTTAATATTTTATGTATCTAGTTTCTAGTATACTCATCAAGTTAGCACATGCCAACAAGTTATGGGTCACAAAAAGTCAAATCAATTGAGTGAAAAATTACTCTCCAATATTTTCTCCACAAGTTCCTCCTCACCATCTAAGCAACTTCACCCTCGTTTCTTTCCTTTTGGCAGTTAATTTCTTCCCTCAAACAAGACATTATCAAGTACTAACCTGCAAGCCACGACATCATTTTTCTCTTAATTACAGAAATGGTCTATTTTTTCTGATTGATTTCCTCTCGTTCATAAAACTTACAGAAAAAGATTTGCACTTTAAAAATCGATGTAATTGTGTTAAGGGTATAAACGAAATGAGCTAAATCGAATTTTGAATATTTAGATTTGATCAATAAAATTTCGTGTTTGAGTTAAATTTAATATATATCGGTTATATTTTTTGTTTAAACTAGCTCGTTTGAATTTAACAAAGTTATAAATTTGTAGAAATTTTGATTCAAATTTGAAACGATCTCAGCTTATTTTGATTCCCTAAAACCTCCATAAACTTTTCAACTCAAATTATTTATTATGATTTAAAATTTTTAATTTGTTTCACTGATAATGTAATTTTTTCTTCAAATCAACTTCAAAAGACTGATGTTGAATGCCTTGCTGGAAGCTAATATGTGAACCAAGATCTAAGAATAACGTTAGAACCTGTGAGAACACACACAATCAATGCAACCGCACCCATCAGTCACCACATACGCAAAGCCAAGGGCAATCATGTGATGAACCAACCCTATCAACTGCTACGTGTCGACAACCCAAATGAAGTCTCTCACCCTATAATTTGTTCCTTCTCTCATCACCCTCAAAACCAACCGCCTACATAAATAAATCTTTTACAACAATCATCATCACACTTCTCTTACAAACCTAGTAAACCATAACTCAACAAAATCAGAGAAGAAACCAAAAACCAAGCACAAACCAACATGAGAACCAGCAACCACTTGATAGGTTTATTAAACTTCATAACCTTCTTGCTATCTATACCGATCCTAGGCGGTGGCATATGGCTGAGCAGTAGAGCCAACACCACAGATTGCATGAGGTTCTTGCAATGGCCACTGATCGTTATTGGTGTATGCATCCTAGTAATATCTTTAGCCGGTTTCGCTGGCGCGTGTTACCGGAACACCTTCCTAATGTGGCTATATCTCTTTGCGATGTTCTTCGTGATCGCGGCGCTTATCGGGTTCATCATATTTGCTTACTCGGTCACGGACAAGGGGTCTGGCCGAGCGGTGACGAACCGGGCTTATTTTGATTATTACTTGCAGGACTATTCGGGTTGGTTGGAGGAGCG
>CAODLS010335236.1:0-26551 GCA_948243855.1 Flueggea neowawraea
AAACCATGAAGGTCTCTAAATCCCATACCACCATGCTCATTCCTATAGCTTAGTTTGTCCCAGGAAAACCAATGAATACCCTTCCTTCCCTCACCACCCGAACCCCACCAAAAGGAGTTTAGCATTTTCTGTAATTCATCAAATAACGACATAAAGAGAAGAAAAAGTACTCATATAGTAGGTAGGAATGGCTTGCCCCACAATTTTGATTAAAAGTTGCTTCCCCGCCAGAGAGAGAAACTTTGTATGCCAACCTTGAATTATTTTCCAAAGCCTCTCTTTCAAGTAGGCAAAGATAGCTCGTTTAGACTTACCTATAAGAGAAGGTAATCCAAGATATTTTCCTTAGTGTAGCAGAGAAGTAACACCCAACACATTAGTAATTTCTTCTTGTTTATCCGTCCTGACATTGGAACTGAACATTATTCCCGATTTCTGGTAATTGACTGCCTGACCCGAAGAAAGCTCATATGTTTGTAGAATATTCTGAACTACTCTGCATTCATCAATCGTTGCCCTAAAAAACAGAAAACTATCATGAGCGAATAACAAGTGGGAAATACCGAGTGTGTGTCTGCAAACCTTCATGCTATGGATACCGCCATTAGATTCCGCCTGCCGGAGGGAAGCAGAAAGCCTTTCCGTACAAATGATAAATAGGTACGGAGACAATGGTTCTCCTTGTCGCAGACCACGTCTTGGTACAATAGGCCCTACAGAATCCCTATTAACCATCACATTGTAAGTGACCATTGACACACATAGCATAATCCAATTCATCCACTTCTGGCAAAAACCCAGATCATAAATTTGAGAAAATTCCAGTCCACTCTATCATATGCTTTACTAATATCAAGTTTGAGAGCCACATTCCCTACATTACCCCTTGTCTTTCTTTTCATGGAATGCATAACTTCAAAAGCTACCATAACATTGTCAGTAATCAAACGCTTCAGTACAAATGCAGACTGTGCCTCATCAATTATTTTCGGTAGTATAACTTTCAGTCTATTAGCGAGAACCTTCGTTAATATTTTATAAAGGACATTTCATAAAGCTATCGATCTGAAGTCCTTCATTGACTCTGGAACTTCACACTTAGGGACTAAGACAATAGTCGAATCATTGAGAGAGGGAGGGAAAATACCTTTAGAGAGCCACCTCGTACATTGTTGAAAAATTTCAGTTCCCATAGTCGGCCAAAATTTCTAAAAAAATGCCGGATTTAATCCCTAAAAGGAGCCTTGTCCGGATGCATTTGTTTCACTACACAGGAAAACTCATCAAAAGTGAAATTTGACGTTAAAAAGGAATTATTCGACTCTGAAACCTTTGAAAGCCCATGAAAATCAAGCTGAATATTCGAGCCACCTGGATCATCAAAGATGCCTTGAAAGTATTCCTTGGCTACAACACACAATTCCCATTGCTTGTCAATGCAGACTCCTTGTGCATTAAGTAAACTGTGAATCCGATTGACTCTCATTTGATTGGAGGTAGCAGTATGGAAGAACTTGGTATTAGAATCCCCTTCTTTTAACCAAAAAACATTGGCCCGTTATTTCCAGTACGTTTCTTCCTTCTCAAGCAGTTGAGCAAGTTCAGCCTTCTCTTGTAAAAAAACAGTGACAGAGTCCATATCATCACGATCATATAGGAAATTTAACTTCGCCTTAGACTTCTTGATCTTAGCACAAAACTGTTGAAAGAAACGACGTCCCTAAGTCGACATAAACCCTGTACACTCTTCGAGTTTAGCAATAAGATCCCTAGGAGGTAAATTAATCCAGAATTGGACTTCTTCATCACAAAAACCACTTTCCCACAACCAAGTATTTTCAAACTTAAACCTGGTATGTTTACGGACGAAGATCTCTTTATGCAGCTCTAGAAGCAATGGAGTGTGATCAGAGATAGGAGCAACTAAAGTGGAGAGCTTACATGATGAAAAGCAATCAAGCCAAGTCGAAGAAGCAAAAGCTCAATCAAGACGTTCTCGGACCCATATCTTCGTGCCACATCCTCGTTCCCACGTAAACTTAGAGCCGTGTAGGTCAATTTCAGTGAGATTACAATCAAAGATAGCACAACAAAAACCCCCGAAAAGCCATTAAGGATAGGGACTTCGTCCCGATTTATCAGAAGAAGAAATAAGGTCGTTAAAATCCCCAATAATACACCATGGTAACGGTAATTGTGATGCCAACCTCCGTAACAAGTCCCAAGATTCTTGTCTACGACTTCGCTCCGGGCACCTATAATATCCTGTCAGCCTCCAATCCTCCTGCTGCTGATGATGAATGCGAAGATCAATATGGTGCTTAGAGAAACTAAGGAGGTCACACTAAAAATGTTGTTTCCACAAAAAGCAAGTCATTTGCTTCTCCCAGTACAATCGACCACAACCTTACATTCAAGCCCCAAAGAAACTCGGAGTTCCTCCATTCTCGACTCATTAACCAACGTTTCCATTAAAAAGACCATCGATGGGCGGTGAGATTTAACGATCTCACTAAGAGCATGAACTACCGAGGGGTTGCCCAGACCCCGACAGTTCCAAATTAAGAAATTCATAACTCCCGGCGAGCATGCACCGCATGCCTCGCCGATACCAAGTGACCACTAGACAAAACAATATCAGTAGAAGAAGAAACAACATTGCCATCACGAGTATTGAGAAAGTCCCTCATACATTCCTTATCTACTTGCATAAATTCACCATCTTGAACAACATTAGAACCACCCCTTATCCGCTTACGTTCCTCTAACATGAGCAAATCAATATCCTCATAGTCCACGTCAGACTGCTGGTGTGAGGTCACACATATCAAATCCTTTGCATGAGTGTCACACGTGGTGGAGCCAGACAAATGCTTAACGACTTTTGTACTAGAAGGCATGTGAGCAAGGTTAGGGTTTTGGTCAACCGAACTAATAGTGATGAGGTGGCCAATGCATGGATCAATACCAACATTCAAATTCCCAGCATTAGCTGGATTAGATCCCGAAGTATCAGCTTCTACTGTATTTGCCTCATCCTTACGTCTTCCCCAATCATCGTCAACCTCGCAGAGCCAACAATTTTCGGCAAACTCATCAGATTTTTTCAATTGAACACACAGAAATGTTCCCCATTCTCGTGGAATGACAACATTAAGACTGTCAAAAAGCGTCTCACAGAATTTATCAGAATGCCCTAACAACCCACAAATAAAACAAAATACACCAAGTTTCTCGTACTTTATATTGATTAGCGACCATTGCCCATTAGGTCGCCACACCTTCTTCCACCGCTTTAAAGGTTTACGTTCATCAATCCTAACCATTAATCTCATATAAGATATCCAGAGGGTAGAACTGTTAGTTGCATCATAGTCCAAAAACTCTCCAACAAAGTTACCCAACTGCTTCCCCACAGCCATGAACATAAACCCTATTGGGAGATCATGTATTTGCACCCACATATCAATAAAAAATGACGAAACCTAAGACAAAATCTCCCCGGGTTGAAGATGTTGCAGCACTAGATTGAAATTATCAAATGTCCAAGGTCCTCCCTCTAAAACCCTTTCCAAATCGACTTCATGAAAAATCAAAACAGATATAAACCCGTAGAGATTTCCTGTACACAGATGCCTCTCCCTAGTCGCCAAATGCTAGCCATTCTGTTTCTCATGGCATTAAAATTTATTGAACGATCAGAGAGAAAACGCCCAACAAGACAGAGGTGAAATTTCTGGGAGTCTTCGGCTTTGTATTCGTCACCCAACACCAACTTCTCATCTTCCTCATCCATCAACGAAAGATCTGTTAACCGTTTATCCATCGAATGAAAACCACTAGTAAGGAAAACCAAAAGGACACCTAGGAATAACAACTCTTATGATGAAGAGACATACAAAGCTCTCACAGAGGAGAGAAAAATCCCTATTTATTGTTAGTATTATCTATTCTTGAAATTACATTTTCTTTTGATAATTATCTTGAAATTACAATTAATAAGTTAGTCAACAAGTGGCGACGAACTTGACTATGTGTTTTACAAAATACATATTTATCGTTTATAATTACCTTTGACAATAATTAATTTGCTTATGTATATGAATATTATATATGCATATATATATTCTTGATAGGTACATTTGTTTCTCTTTCAAAATAAATAATTAATTAATTTCACTGTGTAAAGATACAAATACTTTCTTAAGTTAGATAACGACTGCTTTTGTTTTATAAAAAAAATTGTGATTTGCACTCTAATTATAAAATAAGAAGGTCTAAGTCTTATAGTAGAGATAATGGACATATCCATGCATATGGGAACCAATGTAACAATTTTTTTAGCTTGTTTTTCCTACAGAAATTAGTGTCGCAATTTTAAGTGTGCGAAAACACTTTGATTTAAGGAGATTTTTCCGTGCTTTCCTAATATATAACCTATAGATAGATGAATAAAATTACACGATTTATCAAAAAAAAGTGAAGGAAAAAAATCTATATACGTTTCTAGACTATCTAAAGTTCGAATTTCATCTTGATTTTGATATAAATTCTGTTGATCACCATTTAATTGTAGCATATTACTCCAAATTTAATAATTATACATAAAGCACAAATGGATGACATTTAGGGCCGACAATTTTAGACAACATTGCTGTTATGTATCAATCAAACAACCCTAATTTCACTCAATAACAAATTAAACACATATTTTAATTAAACGCACTAATCATAACCACAAAATACGTACCATTGATATATTGTTGTTGATGTGGTAGAGAATTCATATATTGTCACATACCAATAAGGTCCAAAGAGAGGCCATTAAATGGAGAGCATGGAAGCTTAGTACTCTAAAACGAAGGGCAAGGACAACCGTTGAAGAGGACGGTAGAGGAAGCACGTGCACAATCACCTTAGCACCAACGGCAAGCAATGGTTAATACTTTGGACATTAAGTTTGTGGGAGACACTAAATATCTTAATAATTATAGTGGGTGGCCAAAGGTCCTAACTTTGGCCATTAGCAATTTGGTTATGTCAATGTAGAGCTATGGCCATTCTAGTAATCTCTCAGACATTCAAAGCAATTTTCTATTTATCAGGAAAAATCGGCGATAGAAGAATGCAGAATAACAAAGAGCAATCGCACAAGAACACAAGATTTACGTGGTTCGATCAATTCGATCTACGTCCATAGGCAGAGCACAAATAATTTTACAATTCAGAGTAAAAAAACAAGCACAACGGCTTACAACGGTGTTCAAAGACATCCCGACCATCAAAAGGCATCTAAGAATTGTCCTAAGCTATCTATTTATAGTATACAATGAAACTCTAGTCAAAATAGACCACCCAAAGCCGTAATTCACGTCCTAAGATGTTCCAGAATTAAGACACGGTCACGTTACATAAGACACAGACTCGCACAATAAGACACGGGCTGAAGACCGAAATCGTGTGTCGAGCAAATCTGCCAAAATGAATTACACGGGGCGCAGGGACATGGCCGTGGCCCAGGCCTTGTCCTGCACTGACCCGCCAAACATGTCTCGTTTCTTCACCATTTCCATCCCATTCTGACTTGGTTCATCAACTATCACCATGACTCTAATTCTTGATCAAGAAAATCACTTCAGCATTAACAATTCTCCACATTGAAGTAAATTTTCTTTCCCGTTCAACTCTAAATCCTAATTACCTATCTGCCACTTCCTCGAATGGCATCAAGTCCTGCAATTACGAACCAAGTTCAACCCGAACTTGCCTCAACTAGCTAGCTTTTCATCCACTCCTAACACCACAACACTTTGCATATTCCTTGTGTCATCTAGTGATGGTCTTTGTTCACCACCAACACAATTATCATGCCTTGATTCACTTGTTGTTAGCCCTTTGTGAATTAACCTAATTGATCTTTTCCTGTTTTGAAGTCTCAATCACAAACTCCACCCGTTTTCTCGCAGAACTCACAATAGTCCTTAAACCATTAGCAACTACCGAGCTGTCAATCAAGGTGTAAATTTCATTCCGCAATGTATCATTCATCACAACCAAAGATCCCTTGCAAACCCAAATTCCTCCACCTCTTCCCGAGAAACTATAACCATGCTTAACCAAAGACCAACAAAAATCAAGTTCCTTTACAACCCCCACTACCATCAACACTTAGCTTCTTACCATCTCCCAATTTAACACTGCTGTTCTATTCTTTAAAAGAATCAAATTGTTTCCTAAGAAAAAAGTCATGTGATAAGTTGCACCAGTGTCAATAACCCAATTATCTTCAAATCTACATGCAGAAACAGTCAACACTTCACTTCTCTCTCACTCATCAGAATTATCCTAAAACTCCATAGAATTATTTTGAATAACTGTTGCACTTAATTTCCCACCGTTTCTCCTATGCGGATAATTCTTTTTCACATGTCCAATATCCTTACAGTGATAACACCTGAAACCATGATTCGTACCCATTCATTTGCCCCTACTAATCGGTAACTTGGACTCCACTCTATCTCCACCCGAAGTAGAAGTTAACCTCTTCAATTCTTTAGACAATAGAGCATCCTTCACATCATTAATAGAAATTTCGTTTATACCATACATGATAGTATCAACAAAACTCTCATATGACTTAGGCAATGAATGCAACAGAAACATAGTTTCATCCTCATCATCAATGTGAACGCCAACACCTCTCAAATCTAATACAATCCTATTAAATTTATCAAGTGTTCATTTACCTGCATGCCTTCTAACATCTTCAAGGTATGCAACCGCCTTTTCTGATAAAGCTTGTTCGACAGGGATCTCTTCTTATACCTACTCTCCATCTTCTTCCACAAGTATGCTGTAGTAGTTTCATCAGTCACCTCATTCAAGACTTCATCTGTCAGACTCAATAGAATTGCACTATGTGCTCTCTTCACAGCCGTTGCTTTCTACGCCTCTGTCGGTTCTACCGGTAATTTTCCTTCACCTTCAATCGCCTCCTTACACTTTTGTTGGACTAGAATCGCCTTCATCTTCAGTTTTCACAGCGTGAAATCATTCGACCCATTGAATTTCTCAATATCGAATTTATACGAAGACATTTTCTTTCTGCATAACGAACCCAAAGTTTTTGAATAAAATTTTGTGGCTCTAATACCACTTGTCGGGAAAATCGACGATAGAAGAATGTGGAATAACAAAGAGTAATCACACAAGAACACAAGATTTACGTGGTTCGATCAATTCGATCTACGTCCACGGGCAGAGCACAAATAATTCTACTATTCAGAGTAAAAAACAAGCACAATGACGTTCAAAGACATCCCGACCATCAAAAGGCATCTAAGAATTGTCTCAATCCATCTATTTATAGTATACAATGAAACCCTAGTCAAAATAGACCACCCAAAACCCTAATTTACGTCCTAAGACATTCTGGAATTAAGACACGGTGGCGTTACATAAGACACGGACACGCACAATAAGACATGGTTGAAGACTGAAACCGTGTGTTGAGTAAATCTGCCACAATGAATTACACGGGCAAGGACACGACCGTGGCCCAGGCCGTGTCTTGCACTGACTTGCCAAACATGTCTCGTTTCTTCACCATTTTCGTCCCATTCTGACTTGGTTCATCAACTATCACCATGACTCCAATTCTTGATCAAGAAAATCACTTCAACATTAATACTATTTCATGGTAAAAATATTTTGGATTAATTTTAATATATAGAACATTTAGTATTTTAAGGAGAGTCAATTTTTTAGCTTTCTTCAAATCAAATTATTAATAATTGGTCCATTTCAAGTGAGCTTAGTAGCTTCATCGTAGGCTCATGTTTTTTTTCAACAATGCTTATCTAGCTCATTGAACTAGAGTCAACTACAGCATTAAAAGATTGTGGTTTCAATTTTTTGTGGGAGCAAATAAAATAGTTTATTAAAAAGAAAACTGTCTCAATTTTAATACTTTTTAGGGATATTTTTGTATTATAACAATTCAATTTGATAATTTAGAACAAACACAATCTTAATTTTGTTTAAATTGAACTTATTTTTTCATCCTTTAGGCTTATTTGAAATGTTTATAATTTAGCAGATGAAAATTAACATAGTAAATAATATGTTTTTAAATATAGAAAAAGTAAAGAGAATCGCATGATTTTTAAGAAAAAAATATGTTAAATACTAAATGTTATATGCTGAAAACATGTTTAATGCTCTTATTGCCAAAAAAAAAATAGTTCTTGTAATTTGATTTGTTTAAAACCAACTTAGTTAAATATCAATTTTTTTTGCACTAAATTTTTGGGAAGATTTTTTTATAAATATTTTGTCTAAGATTTGAGGGTATACTTTTGTATATCCACCTAATATATTACAAATTTAATTAAAAAATAAGAATCTAAATTAGCAAAAAAGAATAGAAGTAATCCATCTTCAACTTCATATATTCATGGTCGGAACCAACAAAGATATCAAGCGCGTGAAACCAATTCCCACAAAATTAAGTAGGCGTTTCAAGGTCCATTTTGTTGCCCTATTTTCATGATTTAACGACCTAGTCTATGCTTTTTCACTAACAAAAATCGAACCTTTAATGGACCGTCCAGATATTATATAAATTTACTTGATTACGGGTAATTTTCTTGCCCTTTAAATACCTCCCTTCCCCTCCCACCCTCATAAACCAAACAAAAAACACACTTCTCTTCATTCTCTCTCTCTCCCTTTGGAGGGAAAAAGAAAGGAAGAAAAAGAAACAAACAAACACAGTCTCTAATGGAGATCACGGAAGCTAACACAAGCGAGGTTGGCAAGAAACTATGGAATTTAGTGAGAGTAGTGTTTTCCATGCTAAGAAAAGGCATATCAAAGAGCAGAATAATGATTGATCTCAACTTGTTGCTCAAACGTGGAAACAAGCTCGCCGGAAAAGCCATATGCAACCTTATTGACAACCACCACCACCACGTCGCCTCCCTCAGCTGCCGCTCAAACGACGCCGTTTCCTTCATTTCCCCCCGCGAGTACGAGTTCAGCTGCAGCAGCAGCCCCGCCAACGTCCCTCTCTTTTACACCAACAATTACCGCCATAAACACCACTACCACCCCCACCACGGCCACGGCCAAGGCCAAGGCTACTTGTCCAAGTCTTACAAGTATAACGACGTTACGACCATGGCCGCGGTCCAGAAGATGCTTGAGATGCTTAATAGCGAGATGGCGGTTGAGTCTTCTCCAGTAACCTACTTCCCCGGATTTGGAAAAAGCCCTATGGTGAGACAGTTAAGAATAACGGATTCCCCGTTTCCATTAAAAGATGACGACTCCGACAGCCGTCAAGTGGATATGGCGGCGGAGGAGTTCATCAAAAAATTCTATAAAGAGTTAAAATCTCAAAAGAACAAGTCTGTTCTTGAATCGCCGTACCATGGAATGTGGGCACGATGATAACACGAAGAGAACGATGACGAGGTGGGCGGTGTAATAAGGAAGGTTATGGTTACTGTTGGTATACACTCCTGGTAGTGTTTGATACTTGATAGAGACTTAATTTTAAGTAATTATCTGCCTAATTTAGCTATTTGTCACGTTAGTTATATGATTTTTCGCATGATATATGTACAAAAAAAGATGCAAAAAGTGTTCACAGATCACTTTAGTTTCTTGTTAATTAGGGTTTTATGGATATCTCATGTGAAATATTTTGTTTTTTAGTGACAAATAGTTTAATTTGGCCGGCTTTTCTTAGAAGATTAATAATAAGGTCAAGTGTCCCACTTGTTGATTTTCAGCTGTAATCATGAGCACTTTTGTTTTTTTAATGTTTCTTCTTCTTCTTCTTCTTTTTTTCCTTTTATTAGATTAACTAATCAAAGACTCGACATCTTGATTAATTATTACTATAATAATTATGTTGTTTCTCTTTCTTTATTTGTTTTTGACCAATAAAGGAAAAGGGTCCTTTTTCTCGTATTCAGTAAATAAAGATAAATATAATTAGCAAAGTGAAATTTAGTCTAATAGTTTTTTGGATATATAAATTGAATTTTGTTCTATTAATTTAAATATTTAACTTTATTGTTTTTCTATTTTTTTCAACAAATTCTTTGCTCTGAGGGAAATAGATGCGGAGAAAAAGTTCATTTCCCTCTCTTTATTCTATTTTTATTTGTTTGGACGAAAATATGATATTAAAGAAAGCAAAATTGGAGGAAACAAAGAAAATTAGATCTCCTGATTTCTCTCAAAGCAATGGATGCTATTATATTAGATTAACTTGATAATTTTCTTTTTCAAATTTGAAATATTTATAATACACCAAATTATTAAAGTGAAAAAGATAGAAATAAACAAGTAACAAAATTATTACATAACAGCGTTGTGTAAAATCTACGAGTCTTAAGTGGCCAAAAACCTCTCTTGGAGATTTGAAGCCTTTTTCCTATATTGTTAAGTCACTTTCTAGTGGTTGAGTGAGTCTAAAATTTTAGGTTCAATTCCTCGTAACAAAAAAAATCAAAAAAGATTTAATTTTTTCCCATTAATTTTTTTCCAATCCACTAGAGGAACCAAACAAATTATTAATGTTTTCTAATTCAACTTGTCATATAGATTTTCCGCTAATCTTCCTTCATTTTCAAATATGTTTCCTCCATGGGTTGTATCGTATCCCAAACAATAAAAGTTAAAGAACAATTAATTTTCACAACTTTTGATGCAAGGATTTAGGGTTGCGCCCACTTTGGACAAGTATTGGTAGTTAAAGGGAATGTTAAAAGAGAGAGAGAGCGTTGGGCACTTGTAGGATTTTGATGAATGTTGCTTCCAAGGTTGGTGAGAAGAAGCTTTATGTAATCTCCAACCCTTTACTTTAAAATACAATAAATTTATATTAAAATATAATAATTATAATAAAAATTATTTTAATTATTTTATTTTATTTTTAACACCAATTTAAATATTTTAAATATAATTCTCTCTACATTTATTTTTATTATTATTTAATAATTTATACTTATATTTAATTATTCTACTTATTCTTTCAATATAATTTAATCAAACACTACATATAAAAAATACAATATAATTTTTAATTTTTATTATATTTTACTATAATTTAACAAAAATTAAATTAAAAATAAAATTTAATTAATAAATACATTGATTGTTAACTAAAGCTAAAAAAACATTAATAAAATTACAAAAAAAAAAGATAAAAAAAAATAATTAAAAATAAAAAAGAAAAAGAAAAAAAAAAAGGAGAAAAAAATATGGAGTAGCTACAGTGCTACTCCATTTTAAGCAACCTCCGCCAATTTGGCGTGCGTTGCAGAATATTGGTCGTGATTCACGTATTGTTTGTGGTCAACATTTATTCTTGTATATTTTTCATCTACAATTATTTGTTTCCGTACTTGTTTGGAGTATATCTCAATAAAAGTTTGCTATTTGATCTCCTATTCACACTAATCTATTCTAGATCATAATATAATTTACATATATATATTTTTTATAAATATGTATATGTATATATATATGCTCGTGGTTATTATGTTGTATCATCGATCGTTTTGATGTATTTACCGTGTAAGATTATATTTTTCTTGGAGTAATAAGTAACTATTTGCTACCTAAGTGTTTTAGCTGTTGATAACCTACTCATCGTTGTGATAAGTTGGGTATCAAGATTGATTCTTGAAGAGCACTTACTCAATGAGTATACTGGAATTTTTGAAGTTGTATGTTGGGTGCACTAAACCAAGATTAGTATTGTAATTCTTTTGATCGATCTAAGAATCGCTACAAAAAAAACAAACTTATTGTAGTAGTAAGGATATAATTAAATCCTAAGTAGAAAAAGATATTACAACTTATAAAATCATACTCATAAATGTTGGAACAATAAATCCAACCATAATATCGTGGATGATTTAGCGGCGGCCGAGTAATTTTTTTGCATGGTCCTTTGGCTAAGATTGACACGGTAATCTTGTATTTTAGTTTTCTTTTTTTTTGATAAGTGGATTGCACTATATAATCTTTATTTTAATACATTTGCAAGGATTTTCTTGTTCTTTTGCTTGTACTAGGTTTTCTTAGAATTTTGTAGTCTAGATGAATAAAAATTCGAAAATAATGACTTATCAAAAAATATCAAACATAATAAATATTATATATAATTAATTTTTATCATAACAATGAATTTAATTCATGGTAACAATAATTTTTACTGAAAATTACCCTTCTTTTCTCCATATATACAATTTCCAAATTAAAACAAAATAGATGTTACAATTTTCTTAAAAGAAACTTATGTATCTTAGAACACATATGTCCACGCCCAAAACCCTAAATAATTTGTATGTATACTTTCACTAAAACCTTTGCATTATCAACAAATCCAGTGCGCTAAATGGCCAATAATGCGTCCAAGCAATATTTGTCAACGCGACTTTGTTGTCTCAATAAATAGAATGTAACTATCTATCAATGTTACTTTCATAGATGGCATGATATGCATGATAATTATGACGACAATGATAGTAATAATTGTGAAGACGAACAAAATATCTTTCTAATTTTCTGTGGTAAATGATGGTTAGAAACTTGCCAATTAAGAAAAGAAACCGTCATAATTTACATTTGACGGCAAGTGATTTCTAGAGACAACAACAATTATTGCTAAACATGAGTTATTATCAAAAACTACTTGAATGTTAAAATCATTTGTGTGCAAAAATCAACTTAATATTTCTAAATCCACATACAAGCTCAATTGAATTTTTTTTTTCACTTTAATTCACACAAGTACATTTAGAATTTAATAAATTAATACGGCCACCTAATAATCATTAGCAAACCTATTACTACTAATATTTAGTTAAATATT
Organism: Flueggea neowawraea; assembly: GCA_948243855.1. Lineage (NCBI taxonomy): Eukaryota > Viridiplantae > Streptophyta > Magnoliopsida > Malpighiales > Phyllanthaceae > Flueggea > Flueggea neowawraea. The sequence continues at coordinate 12,896 of CAODLS010335236.1, forward strand.
AATTTGAGATGTTGACGTGGCGGAAAATTTTTGAATGCTGCCACGTCAATATCTTTATGAAAAGTAGATAAAATTTTGTAAGTATTTTAATTGAAATTCAAACTTTTATTTTTAGTAAGTAAAGTCTGTGTAGAACTAGTATTCTTGCTACTAAACCAACGAATAACTGTTGGTTGCATGCCAATATTTTAATAGAAAAAATTAATGAAATATTAACGTAATAACTTTGCAAATAGTTATGCATAAATTGACTAAATATAACTTTGCAAATAGTTATGCATAGATTTTGCCATTTTGATAAAAGTAAAACGATACAAAATATCGTTTCTTGTACGCTAGGAATTCATACCCAGCTCTTTGCATTTGAAGTCTTTTTTGGATACGTGAATTTGAGGTCATGTGCCCTTACTATAACAATTTAATAGGGTAGATTCCAATAGAGAATTAGAAATAGAAATAGTACTTGTAACTAAAGTTCCATGAATATAGTTTCGAAGTTAACGATCCTTGCGTACTGGTGTACTTGGCTGTCGAAAGAAAGAAAAGTCAAAGTTGTTTTGTACAAAGTAACTAATTTGATCATCCATTGATTGAACAAATGTCACTCTTACTACATATAACAACATTGTGTCCACTGTCCAGTACTCTTTCACGTATATATATGTCCAAACACCGATACTATTAAAAGAAATGGAAAAGGAAATTAGTTGATCAAAGAACCACGGAGACTATGTTAATTTTGCAACCACGCACAAAATGACTCCTTAAGTTGCTAAAATTGATACAATATCATAAATGATAAACATTTATTTGATATTAATGAGTTTTTAGACAATTATTGGTGGCGTAGTGACAAAAAACCGTAATTATCAGCGAGTTTTTGGTTAAGTGGTAAGTAATTGATTTGTCTTGAGTATGGAGAATTTAAATCTTTGAAAGAATACTTATAGAGAAGGAAGAGAACAATTAACATAAACGTCAGAGCAAAAACTTGTTAGAAGAGGATAAAAACTTTATGCTCTAATTTCCAAAAAGGTTGTCATTATTTATATAAAAAAGCTTAAATTTTCTCATAGTGATCAATTTAAATCCGATGTTTTCAAAATAGCTCAAATAATATATCCTTAATTTTTAATAAAATTTAGTATTAGTTAAGCTCTAATTCCAAATCGTCTCTCTTTTTTCTTGATAAGTAAATCGTCTCTTTACATATATATGATTGAAAACAATCAAAATAGTCGTCTCTAGAAGTTGAAGACGGAAAGAACAAAACTTAAAAGGAGTTTTGGAAAGCAAATTAAAGCAACTAAAAAGAAAATGACAAAACCTAAAAGGAGTTTTGGGAAGCAAATTAAAGCAAGTAAAAAGAAAATGACTAATTATAAAAGAGTAGGTGAAGAATTGACATTGTGGTTCCTCAATGATAGATGGCAATGTCTCCCTCAAGCATTTAAAGACCTCTTTATTTCTTCCTATTCCCTCTCTTGTGGGAATGACTTGCTTGATATTGATGCTCATCTTGCAAACCCTAGCAATCAATACATAATTCCACTGCATAGAGACAATCATGCATATAATTTTTCTTACTTTTATTCTTTTTTTTTTAATTTCATAAAATTTAGAGCCAATATTGGTACACATTTCATGAACACATGGTCATGATAATTAATTAGATTGAGTTTAATTTTGACGGCACCTTTGTTTGTGCCTACATTTTAAATTATTTCACATTTTTTGCTTTATTGGTTTAGTGGAGATTGATGAGACTTTGCACATATCCATGTCAAAATTAATGGATAACCTAGGCATGATGTGCCTCATATAAATTAAATATAGTCGCTAATTGCTTTCATAGCTAAAGGAGTTCCGTAATTAATGTTTGTTAGGTTTATGATGGTACATACTGCTTTAAGACCGATTGTTGAGGGCCAAGCTTTTGTAGAGACAGAAGTGAATCATATATAATGCGAATCCAAATCTTTTTTGCTTTACCTCAAATCCAAAATTATTACCTAGATAGAATCGGTTTGTTAAACTATCTAGATATGAACATGTTGAGTTGAATTGATTTTTCTTTGTAATATGTTGAAGCTATCCTAGTAAAACATGGGCAAAGATTAAATGGGTTGTGTCTTATTATTTTAAATGAGTTTTAGGGTTAGGGTTGAAATTCTTGTAAACTCTATAAATAGGTGGCTTGAAAAAACATATATAACCTAGAAGGTGTATGAGTCGTCTTTCAATAGTGAAATATATAGAATTGCTAGCTCTCACTGCCCGTTGACGTAGATCAATTGATCGAACCACGTAAATTCTTGTGTTGTGTGATTTTTCTCTTCTGTTATTCCGCATGTTTCTATTGCCTTTTGCTTGACAAGTGGTATCAGAGCCACATAAGTTTGTTCAGAAACTACTAAATTCGTTCTGCAGAAAAAAGATGTCTTCATACAAATTCGAAATTGAGAAATTCAGTAGGTCGAATGATTTCACCTTATGGAAGTTGAAGATGAATGCGCTTCTAATTCAGCAGAAGTGTGCAGTGGCAATAGAAAGAGAAGAGAAATTACTTGTAGAATTGACAGCAGCAGAGAAGGCTGAAGTTGTGTCTAAGGCACATAATGCAATTCTGTTGAGTTTGAGAGATGAAGTCCTAAGGGAGGTAGCTGATAAAACTACTGCAGCAGGTTTGTAGAAAAACTTAAGAGTAAGTATTAGAAAAAATCCTTGATGAACGGGCTTTATCAGAAAAGACGATTGCATACCTTTCAGATGTCAGAAAGTATGCAGGTAAAAGATCATCTTGATAACTTTAATAGAGTTATACTAGATTTACAAGGTGTAGGTGTTAAGGTTGAAGATGAGGATCAAGTTATGATTTTGTTGTGTTACTTGCCTAGTTTGTATTATGGATACTATGATGTATGGTGAGATAGTAGCTTGATAAATGATGTTAAAGATGTTTTGTTGTCTAAAGAATTAAAGAAGTTAGCATCCAGTTCTAGTGGAGGCAATGTAGAATCTAGATTAACCGTGGTAGGGGCATGAGCATGGAAAAGAATCATGGGAGCGTTTGGTGTCGAGATCTGGGTTGAGATGTTTTCACTCTAAGGAGATCGGGCACATTTGAAGGCTTTGTCCACATTGTAGTGAGGGAAATTGCAGGAATCAAGAGTAACAGTAGTTCAGAATAATTCTTAAGTGAATCAAGAAAGTTTTGACGAGGGGGAAGCAATGAAGTTTTGACTGTTACTACATCGAGCTCTGTAGATAACTGGGTTTTAAACACTGGAGTAGCTTATCGCATGACATTTTCTCAGAAGCAATTTACTTCGTTCAAGGAATGGAGTGGCAGTGTGAAATTGGGAGGAGTTGAGTGTTGAGAGCAGTGGTTCCGTGCAGATTAGGATGTATGATGAAATGGTTAGAAAACTTGATGCTTGATATGCCCTTGGTTTGTGTAAAAACTTGATTTATGTGGGAGCTTTAGCTAAGCAAGATTATGGTTTCTCTAGTAAAGGTGGAGTGATTCGGGTGTCTAAGGGTTCTCTAGTGATGATGAAGGCTAAATTGCAAAGTGGCATTTACATCTTGATTGGTAACTCATGGTTGTTGCAAATTCAGTAGAGAAACAGGTTGAGCGTTCAGAGTTGTGGCATAAGAGATTAGGTCATATGTGTGAGAAGAGGATCGATGTATTGAGTAGAAAAGGACTATTAGGTGGTGTAGAGACTGAGAAGCTGAAGTTCTGTGAGACATGCTTGATTAATAAGCATCACAAGGTAAGATTCAATGCTGAAAGTTCTTCATCTAATGGTGTGCTTGATTTTGTTTACTCAGATTTGTAAGGTCCCTCTCCAGTGGAATCTCTTGATGGTCACAGATACTTGTTGACACTTGTTGATGATTTCTCTATGAAAACTTGGTTATATTTTTTGATATCAATGAAGGAAGTGTTTGGGATTCAAAGAATGGAAGATTATGGCATAAAACCAGACTGAAAAAATAGTCAAGACATTAAGAATTGGGAATGGACTCAAATTCTATAGCAGAGAATTTGATGAGTTCTGCAAGAAAAATTGTATAGTGAGGCACCACACTGTACTGGAAAAGCCACAGCTAGTTAGAGTTGCAGAACTGATGAATCAAACACTTTATGCAACGTGTGAGATGGATGCAGAAAGATGCAGGTCTTGTAGAAGAGTTTTGGGCTAAGGCAGTTAACATTATTGGATATCTGGTTAATAGATCGCCACCGACTGTAATTGATGGGAAGATTCCACAAGAGGTAAGGTTTGATAAACCTTGTGATTATTCTGGCTTGAAAATATTTGGTTGTCCTGTGAGATCTTGTGTTGGTGATGACAAACTGGAGCTTAGGACAATGAAAGACATATTTCTAGGGTATGCATCTAGGGGTAGTTATAGGTTATGGTGTGCTAAGAACAAGTCCCTGTTTATAGCTAGTAGAAATGTCTGTTTTGATGAGTCTGCTATGTTAAGAATCTTGCAGAAAACAATATTGTTGATCTATGTGTAAACCAAAAGGTTGATCTATGTGTAAAACAGAAGGCGGACTTAGAGGTCGAAACTCCGAAATAGTCCAAGGTCGATCATGGAGATTCACATAGTGTAGCAATAAGTGAACCGATGTATGTTGATTGTGTTAATATTGGTGATGTCAGTCCTGTTGCTTGTGCATTGGCTGAAGCAAGAAATATAAGGTTGATATGCCAAACTTGTATAAAGATGTATTGCCGAGTAAAGGTGCAAAAAAATGGTCGAATGCCATTAAAGATGAATTGCAGTCCCTTGGTAATGTGGAAAGCGTGCTTGATGGTTTGTTGTTAGATGTGAATGATGATGTGACAAAGCTAGGTGCAACAGAGAAGTTCAAGCATGGCTTGGACTTGGTGAATCTTCATAGAGCTTTAGTGTAAGGCCTTTCGGGGCATTGACAGAGGAGTGGTTCTTTATTCTGAATTGAAAAAGGAAAGAAAAATCAATTCAATGTGAAGAATTGTTGAGTTTAATTGATTTTTCTTTCTAATATATTGAAGCTATCCTAGTACAACATAGACTAAGGCTAAATGGATTGTGTCTTATTGTTTTAAATGGGCTTTAGAGTTAGGGTTGATCTATAGTAACTAGAACTCTTGTAAACTCTATAAATAGGTGGTCTGGGGAAACATATGTAACCTAGAAGGTGTATGAGTCGTCTTTCAATAGTGAAATAGAATTGCTAGCTCTCTCTCCCCGTGAACGTAGATCAATTGATCAAACCATGTAAATTCTTGTATTGTGTGATTGTTCTCTTCTGTTGTTCCGCATGTTTCTATTGCCCTTTACATGATAGAAAAAGAATTATCTACTCTAATAATTAGCATATAATTTGCGAATTTTTGAACAAATTTGGTTTTTAGATCAAGAATATCCTTCCTATAATATCTAGAACCTGAACAATCAAAACCCAATTATCCACCTCGGGACGTAGTAGATCTCCCTTAATTAAGTACGGTATTTGATTTTTTTTTACCATTGCCTCCTTTATTTAAGTACTGTATTTCATTTTTTTTTTACCAAGTATATATTTAATTCTTAACGTTTTAATGATGAAGGCAACTCCAATAACAATGGACTATAAGTCTATTAGTTAGTAATTGTTGGAGATTAAAAAAAGAGAGAAATCTCACATCTATAGTTAGAGAAAATTAAAAGAGTACATAAGTTAAAAGTTAAAAAGGTCTAATTGCCAAGATCGAGGCATTTTGGACCAAAGTCTTTCATATTACAAGCTCAACATGAAGTTACTAACCCATGCATGTGAAGAATACGGATCGAGCCAATTTAAAATTTCTAACAGTAATTGAATTCTTAATTTAAAATATACATTGGATAATATTAATCAATAGTAGCACTACTGCATATAGACATTTTAAAGTTCTTTTTATATCTGCTAATATAAGACAATACAATTCAATTAATCGATGTTAGTAACAACATTAATTAGTACTTAACATTTGGGGTTTCATAACTTGAAAATCCATGGTTCGTTTGGTTCATCTTTTGAAATATAGTAATACAATATATTGCTCGTCAAAAGATTTCGAAAGCTGGCTTCTTGTGAGCTGTTGTTTTCCAAGCTCGTTTGAGCTTATCTACACCACAAATGCTAGCTAGAGGGAAGGAAAGCCAAAAGCTGTAGTTCTTTGGAGCTTATCGAAACAAATAATGCAAGTGGACGTGGACCATTTCGTAATTATGAGGCTTGATTAAAGGGGGCCTCTCTTTGTCTTCGAAGTTTGATGTCTTCTTTTGGTGCATGCGTATACCAAAATTGGAAAGATTTATAATGAGTTGATTGTTCTTTTCATATGGAAAATATTATGTAGTCCAATACTTGCTATAATTGCAAATATTGTAAAACCATCTACCAATTGTGACTGCACCCTCATTCTTTTTTAGGAGAGTAGCTCTGTACTCTTATGGTGAATTTCCTCTATATAAAAAATTAAATCTGGCCTTTTAAAGAGTTGAGACTCATGTCCTCTTCAAAGTGCGTGATGCTACTATACACAATTTGATTTTAACACTGATCTTTTTTTTTTTTGGGGGGAATCTCACGGTTTTGTGTCAAACCTCCTCTTCAATATGTGATGTTTCTAAAAAAAAAAATTGCTCAAATCTAAGTCTAGGCCTCGGATCCTCATCCTTTTTATCATGTCGAAATTAATCTAAATGAAATGTGTCACACAAAATTATTAACATGATTATGTGAGTGTGGAGTCTGATTTCAAAGATTGAACTTCAGTGACAAGTCCAATCATCGTATTTATTAGTTCTAAAATTCAAATCAAGAACTACAAAAAAAGACGAATAACTCATATTTCCATCAAATTTTATAAAGAGGAAATTACGCGGTTCTATCATTTGACATAAATTATTTTCAGACTACGCAGAAAATGGTTGATTTCTGAAATTACACATGAAGTTTGTATTCAGTACGACAACGTTAATATTCAATAGGACGGTTGGCTAATAATTGATTTTAACCTTCACTAGCAAGATGCATTCATTAGTCTAGCAGACCGCTAATAGTAGTATCAGACATGTGGTGATTTGAGGACATTTTGCAACACTTATATTTTTTTTACTTATTAAAAAAGTGATATTGTTTTTCTTTCTTTTTTCAACAAATAGAAAACGATGTTTAGAGGACCACTTTCATGCATGACTTATTTATTTCATGCATGGCTTCAAACAAATTCAGACGTATAAAATGGTAATTTTTTTTGAAAAATAAAAAATAATATTTAAATGACCATTTTTATGTATGACAATATTGAAAATAATTTTTATGCATGAGATTAATTGTGTAATTCTTTCTTTTTTACTTATTCGGGATTTTTTTGTCTTCATTTAATTTTTTTCATTTTCATTTTTTTTGTATTTTTATTTGATTTTCTATCCATGGATTATTATTTAATATTTATTTAATTTTCAATTGATATTTTATCCATAGATTGTTATTTAGTAACAATATATATAATATGTAAATGCAAAAGCAACAAAAAAATAAACTAAAAACCAAAGTAAAAGCACTCTATACAAAAATATAATAAATAAATCATAAGGAATCGAGCCTACCTCGATTGACAAGGTGTGAAATATGGATCTGTAGAATGCCAAGGAAGTAAAGGGACGCTAATCTCCATGTACTACAAGTCATGGTTAGGCGATGAGCACATGGTAAGTACCTGCAACCTATATGCTACCGGACGAATCACGAGACACAAAGCAAGAAGAGAAAATCTAGTTAAACTGAATTATACTCTATTATTTTTTTTTAATTTTCATTTAATGTTATTTTTATTTTCTATTTTTTGTTCTATTATTGATTATTTATTTTTTTTATCATATATTATGATTTAGATTTTTTTTTGGTTTATTTTTCATTTCCATTTGTTTTTCATAGTATTTAACACCAGAAAACAACCAAAAAGAACACCATATCTATCACTAAAATAAGAGAAAACTTTGAATAATCAAAAAAAGAAAGAAAGAGGGTTCATTTACAAAAACAATAAATATTCAAACTAAGATAGAAAAATAAAAGAAGAATAAAAAACAAACACTAGTTTGCAATTTAAATAAACTAAAAAAATAAACAGATATGAGTATCTAGTTAAAAAAATTAAAAAAAAAAACAAAAATAAACTATAATAAATACAAGTGTATACATGTACTCAAATGTATTTCTATAATTTTAACTTTCCAAAATACTTTTTTTTTTATATAATTTTGACTTGGGAAAATAATTTCTAAGTCCTTCAGGTTAGGCATAAGTAGTAAGTCAATCCTCATTTTTTTAGCGGACAAAATCACACCAATCATGTCTCATCTGCTCCGGTCGTTAAAGAGATGGCAACTTTTGTAGAGTAGTTCACAGAAAAAGTCAAAGGTAAAAAAATCGTTGGATCCGGGATTTTTTTTTTTGTTTTTTTTTTATTTCAGTTTTTGAGATCTAAGAGAGTTTTTTTTTTGTTTCTATTTTTTTCTCTGTTCGATTTGTTGAACTTCGATTTTCTATTATGATATTTTTGTAATTTTTCTTGTAGCACTTAAGAAGATTAAGATCGGAACCAATGGTAATTTTTGGATCTGTTTCAAAGCTTTAATTTTCAGTTTCATAAATAATTTAAGTGTATGAATTTGAAAATGTTTAGAAATAATGTTTTGCTTAATTTTCTTAAGTTGGTTAGAGGTTGGTTTTGGTTAATTTTTTGTTTAATTTACTCAAGTCAATTAGTGATTATTTTTCAGTTAATTTCTTGTTGATTATTTGCTTAATTTGCTTAGGTTGGTCAATGGTTGTTTTTCAATTGATTTTTTGTTGATTTGTAGTTGATTTTTGCTTAATTTGCATAAGTTGGTCAGTGGTTCTTTTTCAGTTGTTTTCTGGTTGATTTTTAGCTCAATTTGCATAAAGTGGTCAGTGGTTTTTTTTTGTTGATTTCTGATTGTTTTCTAGTTGATTTTTTTGTCAATTTACTTTAGTTGGTCAGTGGTTATTTTTGGTTGATTTTTGGTTGTTTTTTTTTCTTAAATTGCTTTAGTTGATTAGTGGTTCTTTTTTGGTTGATTTCTGGTTTATTTTTTGCTTAATTTTCTTAATTTGGTTAGTGGTTGTTTTCACTTGATTTTTGATTTATTTTTTGCTTAATTTAAATAAGTTGGTCAATTGTTGTTTTTCGGTTGATTTTTGGTTGATGTTTTGCTTAATTTGCTTTAGTAGGTCAGTGGTTATTTTTCGGTTAATTTCTGATTGTTTTATGGTTGATTTATTTTGCTTAATTTGCTTTAGTTGATAAGTGTTTGTTTTTTGGTTGATTTCTAGTTGTTTTATAGTTGATTTTTTGCTTAATTTGTTTTACTTGGCTAGTGGTTATTTTCGGTTAATTTTTGGGTGTTTTCTGATTATTTTTTGTTATATTTGGTCAGGAATTGTTTTTCGGTTGATTTTTTTCTTCAAGTTTTGATGTGGATTATCATCGCCCTTTGATGGCATGTTTGCTTTATAAACATAAGAAGAAAAGGCATGATGAGAATTTCCAAAGTGATGATGAAGGTCTTTGCAAGCAAAAACTCAAAAACTTGAATAATTAGGGATTGTTGATAGTAGATGTAACTGAATCTTTTTAACTTTTGTTGCAGTCTTGATATTGTTTGAATCTTTCTGTTTTTAATCATGATCAATATAGTTGTCATTGATTTTTGAGCCGAGCGTATAAAATTGTAGTCCTCGCCTCACTTTAGCATATAAAATTTATAATCCAAACCTTCGATAGAGTAATGTTGTAACGAGATTTGAGCAAAGATATGTTTTTTGATTTTGTAATTTAGGAGATCTTTTTTTTCGTGATTAGGCCCAATATATATCTATATATAACAACAGAAAATAAACTAAAATTCAAACTGAAATAAACTCAAAAAAATTAGTGTAGAAAAGATATTTATTGAACTTAAGAAAGATAGTCAACAAATTTATTTTACTTTCATTTTAGTTGATTTAATGTTGTTTTTAAATTTACAAAAGACAAAAAATAAAATAAAAAACTATTTTATAATTAATATAAACTAAACAAAAAATCAACTAGTTTATAATTAATATAAACTAAGCAAAAAATCTCTTTCATTGTTTGGATTATAATTTAGAACTAAAATAAACTAGTTTATAATTAAAATTGAAAAAACTAGTTTATAATTAAAATAAACTAAAAAAATTAAAATAAATTGTAGAGTAGTTTATAATTAAATAAAAAACTAAAAGATTAATGAAAAAAGTTTTCGGCAAGAACTTTTTTAATTATTTTAATTTGATATTTAATTTATTTTCTATTATTTTTAAGTTTATATATTATACATATTGTTAGTTTGTAAAATGTAATGTAAAGTATATTGGTGATTTTTTTCCAGTTACATAAAAATACATTTGTGAGTATTGTTTTAAGGAAATAAATGTTTTTTTATTTATTGGATATAAAATAAAGAGAAATCAGCAGTGGTATTATATATATTAAATTATTTTTAAATTTCATAAAATAAATGTATCAAAATAAAATTTAAATGAAACGATGGAGGAAAAAAAGCACAGATGAAGGCAAAAATAGTGTGAGTATTAATAAATAAGTATATGGATTAAAATTTAATTACGATGGAGAAAAAAAAACAAAGATGAATGCAAAAATAGTGTGAATATTAATAAATAAGCATATTTTGGAAGACTAATTAAATTTTTACCATCCAGGGACTAAAATGGTTTATTTTAATTGTTGAGTCACTATTTGTGATATTTTTCACTTAAAAAAAACATGCATTCCTTTTTTCTATAAGTGATTAGCGTACAAAATTTAAGAAGAGACATATAAGATTTAAAATGTTAAACACCGGGCAAATGAAATTTTGGAGGCGTTGTAATTTTTGTTTTCTGTGGGTAAATTATATAATTAGCGCTTTTATAAATATGTTGAACAAGACTGGCATTTGGGGCCCAGAGCGAACCTGGTCGTAAGTTTTTTAACGGCCTATGAACAGGCCCCGCCGGCCCAAAGTGAAGAAAAAAATTAAATTTTATAAGTTTTTTTTGATGTTTTACATATTAATCTAGTAATATTAATACTGTAAAAATATATTCTTAATATCATTAAACATTATTAAACATGATATAATCAATTATTAACAATATTACTGGTATTAATAATTACTAAATTAATATATCTTACAATATATTAATAATTTTTAAAAAATAAAAAATAAATTATTTTGACCCGTGGGCCAACCGAGTCCTAATGCTCAATATTCTCTCATTAATATAAAGGGCATCTCTACCATGGGCTTGATGCCAACGTGGAAGGAGAGCACAACCAGTTATGCGCTTAACTTGCAGGTGGGCAGTGAACCTCACCTATTTATAATATTATTTTTTTGGTTTTATATTTTTATTTTGCATTTTTTGGTCTTTTGCATGACATTTTTTTTTAATTTTCATTTGATCAAATTTTAAAGTATCAAACTGTTATTTGGTTAAAATTTTGATTTCTTTTTCTAAATATTACTGTGCATATAATGGTTGAATGTTTTTAATCAATTTTACCACACTATAAAACCCTCACTATTTTTCATATTCAACATTTTACCATCTTCAATTTCTCATTTTTCTCTAAAAATATTTTAGTTCAAAATTTAAAATAAAAAATATTCCCAAAAATATTTAAGCCAAATAATTATATTTCTTACTATTTATATGTTACAAATATATTAAATGATGAGTGAAGTAATATCGGATTTCATTACAAAGAATAATGAGGGATATGAATTAGAAAGAGATAGTATAATAAATGAAAAATTAATGAAATATTGACGTGACATAAGTATTAACATCTTTGAGAGATTTAGGACTAGTGATGCTCTAAGGTTGAATAAAAATCCAATCTTTGACATTTCAATTCTAAATGCCACTCTAACACCAATTGGCCTCATAATTCCATTTCATGATGAATCCTGTACTACGTAGATGTAGTTCACTTTTGCATTTTGATCGTCATTGGGGAAAATCACATAATTATAGAAAATTAAAATGCCAAATCTGAAAAATACGAAACTAGTTTGCAAATATTAACATATATTAAGAATATCAATTGCTTGGAAATTCTTGAGAAATTGAGTATTTTTCCGAAAAAATTGACATTTTGGAAAATCTTGAACCACTCTCATTTTTCAGTTAAGGATCATTAACGATGTTAAGCTAAAAGTACTTAATTGCTTATTTTTGAAATGGAATGGATTAAATCGTGCATTGCACTAAACCATAGGGACTTACACGTGTAATTTATCGGAAAGAAAAAAGAAGGCAATGGATTAAAAATCTAAACTGAGATTTGCTTTCAATTAATTTACTCAACCCGGCCTCTTATGGTATCAGAGCCAGAAAGTACAACCTAGTAATTTTTCACGATTTTCTCAAAGGAAAGTAAGAAGATAATAGGATTCAAACACAAACCATGAAAACTCCATCTGATCTATCATCAACCTCTAGCATACCCTCCATCACAAATATTATCCAATTATCTAAAACACTGTCCTTTAATTCTCAAGAAACCAACAAACTTGATAAACTAGTAGAGTACAATTACATTCCAGAAGAAACTCATGTTTCTTCTTCCATACAACCACTTATAAACCCATATACAGTCTATGAAAAATCATGAGGAGCAGTTTCTATACATTATGTACTACACAGAAGTAGACCTCGACCAAAAGAATACGTACAAGCGTCACAAATGGATCAAAGCAATCTGTTTGCTACAGAATAGGAGCATTACATCACCATCGAAGTCCCCCAGTCCTTGATCAATCAATCTCTCAAGGAAGGATACACCCACCTCCACTGGGCGCTATCAGACTTCTGCTAACTTATAATGGCAGAAAAGGATGTCTAGTAACGACACGAATGACACTCCTAGACTCAAGGGTCTTGGATTATCAACACGCAGTCATTGGCTTTGTCATGACTACGTTGAATGCTGGAAGTGTGATGCTCATCTTTTATCCCAACTTTGTCATGTCATTAAAAGATCCTAATCTCTCTACTGGGATGAAGGTTCAGATCCAGATCCAATGAGTATCTCATGTAGCTACTTCTCACATAGCTACGTTGCACTAACAAGTGTGCTTTAAGGTGTAAGACCATGTTGTTGATCTTAATGGTTATGGTTCTCCAGATGCTCTATATGTCTTCTCTGAGACTGCAGACAAAGTTTCAACAATTGTCCAAGCTCCAAAACAGATGGACAAGGATACTTTGGGAAGATTGTCCCTCAATCTTAGCTGACTAATTATGAGAAAATCCGTACAGTCAACAAACATGTCCAGTCGCAAGACTACACATTCCATTGACGGAAGGATGGAACTGTGGAGACTATTTACAAGTCTCCTGAAGATTCAAAGGGAAAAGAAATAGCCAGTAGCAGTGGTTCTTCACTATTTAAAACAGTCGTTATGATTGTTCCAGTCCCTATGAACAAGAAGATTCTTGTAGTCTGGTTTGAGCCTGATGGCTATCCGGTCTATATAGACAAGATAAATGGACATTTCATCTGG
>CAODLS010335274.1:0-14427 GCA_948243855.1 Flueggea neowawraea
AGCACCTAAATCTGAAAAATATATATTTGTGGGGTATCCAAAGAAAAATAAGGGGATACTACTTTTATAATAGATCCGAGAACAAAGTGTTTGTTGCTTGAAAAGGTATCTTTTTGGAAAAGGAGTTTATTTCCAAAAGGATTAGTGGGAGTAAAGTACTTCTAGAAGCAATAAAAGAACCACAAATAGTCGTTGAAGATAGAATAGAGATTCAAGATGACTCACAAGATGTTGTGGAGTCTAAATCTATAACACAAAGCCCAAGAAGGTTTGGTAGGACTCATCACGAGCTTGAGAGATATGAATTTCTCATAACTGGCGATAAAATAATTGTTCTTGTACACCACGATAAGCCTACAACCTACCAAGAGGTGCTTGTAGATCCCAATTCTATAAGATGGTATGGAGCCATGAAATCAGAAATGCAATCTATGTATGACAACCAAGTTTGGAACTTGGTGGATCATCTGATGGAGCAAAATTCATGGATTGCAAATGAATCTATAAGCTAAAAGCCGATGGGATCTTCAAAGCAAGACTAGTTGCAAAAGGTTTTAGACAAACTCATGGTATTGACTATGATGAAAACTTTTCACCAGTCGTCATGCTCAAATCCATTAGGATTCTTCTTGGCATAGCAACATATTATGACTATGAGATATGTCAAATGGATGTCAAAACTGCTTTCCTAAATGGTAACTTCCTCAAGGATGTGTACATGACACAACCCAATGGTTTTTTTTATCCTAAGAATCCTAGTAAAGTATGCAAGCTTCAAAGATCCATTTATGGATTGAAGAAAGCATTTTGAAGTTGAAATCATGATTTTTTGATGAAATAGTCAAAGAGTTTGGATTCATGAAGAATGAAGATGAGCCTTTTGTATACAAGAAGGTTAGTGGGAGTGCGGTAATGTTCTTAGTATTGTATGATAACAACATCTTAATCATTGGAAATGATGTTCCAACCTTGAAGAGTTTCAAGACTTGATCAATAAAGTGCTTTGCAAAGAAAGACTTAGGTGAAGCCACACTTATCCTAGAAATACAAAATCTACAGAGATAGATCTAAGAGGCTAATTGGACTAAGTGAAAGTGTATACGTTGATAAAATGCTAAAAGGGATTTAGCATGCTGGTTTTCAAGAAAGGAATGGCCAATTCTACTACATAGTCTGAGTACATAGTCGCGTTGGACGCAACAAAAGAAGTTGTTTGGCACAAGAAGTTCATTACTGGTTTGGATTTCATCCCAAGCATCGCAAATCTAGTAAACTTGTGTTGTGATTACACAAATAACCAAACACATACTTAGACGTGTTCACCTTATTCGAGAGAAAAGTCGAAAGAGATGATGTTAAGATATGCAAAGTTGACATCAATGGCAATGTGGCGGATCCTTTGACTAATGCTTCCCCATAACTGAAACATGAAAGACATGTTAGGTCTTTTTGTGTTAAGTTTGTTCCTGATTGGGACTAGTGCAAGTGGGAGATTGTTAGTTTTGTGCCCTAGTCCAATCATTGATATACATTGTCATTACATTTATTATTTAATAAAGATGCATTTCATTTTTTATCTATGAAATATTATATTGTTTATGACAATAAAACTTTCATGAATAGTTTTTCTTCCGTATGTCATCAAGTGTGTCACTTGATAGTAAAACCATGAGTTAAAAAGAATATTATTCTAAAAGTCCATAATCGATTGTTGTCATGGGAATAATGACAAACCAAGGTTAGTATGTTGCTAAGAGGATAATCACGTTTTACTGATTATGAATATCGGATATCACTTAGAACATAGATACATGTTAGGAAACATGTATTGGACTGGCCTGCTATGAAAGTACTTTATGGATCAATGTCACAAGTAGTTTTCATACAGTGGTGATGCTTGAGTCCTCTGATTGAAACTCACTATTGACTTCTACATGAGGAATCGCATGTTTTGACTTAGTCAAACATTATCCATAACAGGGTAACAATAAAGGCTATGATTGGATATGCTATGAATCTTGTAGAGCAGTGATGGTGAGAGTGATAGATTTGTTCCTCTTATGAAGAGTGATATCTTTAGGCCACCTGATAAGTATGATTGATGGAATGTATGCATACACAAATGAATTGATAAAAAGGTTTATCAATGTCATTTGTATATCAATCTACTTGAGATCAAGAAACGCATTAAGCAATATAAGGTTGACATGTGACCATGCCTTATATTTAATATAGATATTGTCAGACAAAAGGACTAAATATCAAACTGTGAAAGGTTAACTCGGATCACTGATGCCACTCGATTTTGGGTTTCCATAATGTATTACTAGATACAACTTATGGACTTTGGGCCCAAGTGTTTTGAGATGAGGCACATTGCCAATTTCGAGTAGGTCTATTGGGTCACACACTAAAACGAATTGGATTGGATTACAAACGTTCTCTCATTTGGCAAATGAATTATTAGTATAATTAATTTGATTAATTATTAATAATTCAGAGTTTTATAATTTATATCTTATTTATGATATAAGATATAATCCATTAATGTAATGGGCTTTTTAATTTAATTCACTTATTAATATTGTTTTGGGTTATTTATGTGTGACATAATTTTAGCCCATAAGATATTAATAATAGAGTGATTTATTTCATGATAATGTATCATAAAATTAAAAACCCTATAAATATAGAATAGCCTTGTAGAATTCGGCATACGCTAAATAGGATTAGGAATCCTTATGCTTGTTGGACAAGGGATAGAAAACCTAGTAGGGTTTGGTGGAGGCCAAATTTGTTCTCCTATTTTTTATAAGTGTAGGCCGAATTCTTCCTCCTCATTTAGGAGTGTACCGAATTAAGAAAGGGGCTTGACTAATTAGGTATCCTTGTTCTTGCAAGACAAGAATTAGACAAACCCTAATGTGCCTCTTTAAGGATTTATGTGTACCTATAAATAGGAGTCTCATTCTTCTATTTTTTTCATGGCTTGGCCAAATTTGTGAGTGTCACAAACAAAGAGAGAAAATTATTTATGAGAATTAGAATAGAGATTCTAAGTGCTAGGACACATCATCCATCCAAAGGAGTTTGTTCGTGTGGATACCATTGGTCACGTTCGCGCAAAGGCAACGTGGTTGAAAGGTTTTTGAGTTTATACTAAAAGCTACATCAATAATTCATTCGTTCATACAATCGAGTTTTGATTTTTTAAGGTAAAACCCTAACCCTAATCGTTTATGTTGATGTGCATGGATCCTTGGTAGAATTCTAGGATAAAAGTTTTGTTATTTCCGCTGCATTATCCTTTATATAAATGTGATAATTGGTAACGAATTCCAACATATATGTGCATATAAGACATTGAAAAAGATATTCCAAAAAAAAGTGGCTTAGTAACTCGATTTTATAGCATTATTATTAACAATAATATATATATAACGGTTGACCAAAAAATATTGTAGTACTATTACCATTATCATTTAAATTATATGGACCAATATTTTTAATTTCATTACAATTATTTATGATTTTTAATGGTCTTATTTTGGTAAAATTAAATTAATTACATCTCCTTTTTCCTCCTTAATTTAAAGAGCTTTTATTGATCCATGTTGGTGATTCTCCAAATTTAGTTTGTAACATCTATTTGTATTGTAACTCCTTAATTTAAGTTTTTTTTTATTAATAGCATATCCTTTTCTCTTTAATTAGGGGAGAATCAAAACTGAATGATTTTTATCAAAGCCTTAGGTTTTGTATTGTCTGGGTCGGTGTGAAGCATAAGTATTTTTGATTGAGCCAGTCTGATTTGCCTATGTGTACCCTTCTGATATCTCTCAGTATTGTGGCAACCATTTTTCATTTTGGCATTTACATGTACGTTTTGTTTGTTTGTTGTCCGTAGATATGGATCGATGTGGTGGTCGATGACCTCGCGGTAGGCCTAGCCGCGTGGCTGTTAAGGCCGCTGCTCAGTCAGTTGTAGATTTGTATGATTCGCATAGCGCGCCGAAGGTTGTAGTGCCATCACCTCAGCCCCAGCTTCAGCCTATGGCTCATTTGGATCCTATGGAACGATTTGCTATGGCTGTTGAGCTAATTGACATACTTCATTGTGGACAGGCAGTTGGAGGTCAGGCAGTTCCGCTAGCTACAGCAGCACCAATTCCATATGCGGAACCACCTGTTCCTCGGCATCAACCAAAGGTGGCCACAACAGTTGTTCTGATGGTTACACCTATGGTACCACGAGTTGGGGATGATACCTTGCTGGATAGTTTTTTTAAGTTCAAGCCCCCTAGATTTGCAAGAAGGATGGGAGAGGATCCTCATGACTTTTTCCTTGGAGTGGAGCATTTTTTCAGTGTTCGGGCCATCACTAATTATGTCGAGAGGGTCAGACTTAACGTATTCTTACTAGATGGCAAAGCAACTCTATAATGGCAGGATTATGAGACTCAAGGATACATTATTTGAGATGAATTCAAGAATGAGCTATTCATGTTTGTTCTTCCTCGGAGTATCAAAGATAAGAAGGCAAACGAGTTTACTGACTTTCGTTAGGGACAGGGTATGTCAGTGACAGAGTATAAAGACAAGTTTAAAGAGTTGAGTAGGTATGCATCTCCATAGTGTAAGGGTGATAAGGCTCCGCCAAAGAAGTTTTTGGACGATTTGCGACCCACGATTAGTAGGATGGTGGCAAATCTCAGGTTAAGTACCGTGAGATAGATTGATGAGTTTGGCAGAGGTATGGAACATATAGATGAGAGACATTTGAGGCTGCCAAAGAGGGCAAAGATAGAGGATACTTCTGAAGGCAATAGGTCTGAGATCAAGGAGCCTAGTCAGAGCAGAGGCGTAGACACTCTTCTGGAGGGAAGAGGCCCGGTTAGGGTTTACAGAGTCACAGTATGGCGCAGCCATCTAGACGTGTCATAAGGCATATTTGAGGGCAGAGCTCTAGGAGCTTGATTTCTCATTGTGCAATTTGTGGGATGAGGCATCCTAGCGTTTGCAACAGGGCGACATGGAACTATTTCTTATGTCGACAATCAGGGCATTAGATAATGGAGTGTCCTAGGAAGTTTGTTACAAGGACTCAGGCTAGACAGTCTGCAGTAGGATGTTCAGGTACAATTAATATATGTACTGGTAAGGTAATCGATAGATATTTTGGGAGTTGTAGCCAGATTGGTCAAGGTAGTGGTCGCGGCTAGGCCGTTCAGAGTAGTGCTACTACAGGAGGGCAGGCACAGGTTTATCATCTGACACTATAGGACATGCATACCTTCAATGCAAAATTTACTGGTACATTGTTTCTGAGACTTCTGCATATGTATTGTTTGATAATGATGCACACATTCATTTATCACTTTATATTTTGTTGAGCATACCAAGTTAGTGGTGTGTTAGTTAGGTAAAGTGGTTGAGGTTTTATCACATTTGGGTAGTAAGATAGTAACTGGTTCAGAAGTCAGAGATGTTTGATTTTCATTAATGGGCACAAGTTGATAGCTGATCTAATCATGTTAGATGTGGGAGAGTTTAACAGTATACTCAGTATAGATTGGCTATCGACTTAGGACACAACTCTGGATTGCTTTACAAAGAGAGTATGCTTTCGATCGCCAGGTCAGAGTGAGTTCTGCTATCAGGATGAACAATACAGTGTTGTATAAGGATACGTATTAGCTATTAGACCAGAGAAGATGATTCACCATGGATGTGAGGCATATTTGGCCTTTATGTTGACTGAATACGAGGGATCAGAGTTAAAGGGGAAAGACATACCAGTGGTTCGAGAATTTTCTACTTTGTTTTGGAGGAATTATCAAGACTTTTTTCCTGAGCGAGAGATTGAGTTTGCTATAGAGATACAACCGAGTCTCGACGCAATATTGATTCTACCGTATTGGATGGTACAAGCAGAGTTGAAAGAGTTAGAGACTTAGTTTAGAGAGTTGTTAGACAAGGGATTTATTTGGCCGAGCATTTCACCTTGGAGCGCTCCAGTGCTATTTGTAAAGAAGAAGGATGGGAGCCTTCGAATGTGCATCAACTACTGTCGACTCAATAAAGTGACTGTGAAGAATCAATATCCACTTCTAAGGATAGATGATCTATTTGACCACTTGTAATGTGCACAATGGTTCTCTAAGATCGACTTGAGGTCGGGATATCATCGGTTAAGGATTAGTCGAGAGGATGTTCCTAAGACTGTGTTTCAAACTAGATATGGTCACTATGAGTTTCTGGTAATATTGTTTTGTTTGACTAATGTACTAGCGGCTTTTATGGACTTAATTAATAAGCTATTTAGATCATGTTTGGAATGATTTGTTATTGTCTTCATTGATGACATTTTGATCTACTCGAGGAGTAGGGAGGAGCACAAGTACCACTTGAGGTCAGTGTTGCAGTCGTTGCAAGAACATCAACTATATGTGAAGTTCTCAAAGTTTGAGTTCTGGCTTGAACAAGTGGCATTCTTAGGGCATATGGTGTCAAGAGAGGGTATTTTGGTTGATCCAAAGAAGGTAGAGGCGGTACTCCACTGGGAGAGGCCTAAGATCGCTACGGAGATTCAAAGTTTCCTTGGTTTGGTTGAGTATTATAGGAGATTCATCCAAGATTGTTCTAGGATTACAGCTCCTATGACTCGATTGATTCAAAAAGGATTCAAGTTTGTTGGTTTGATAGGTGTGAGGAGAGTTTTCAAAATTTGAAGAAGTGTTTGACGAGTGCGCCATTGTTGGTTTTACCTTTTGGTTCTAGAGGATCTGCGGTGTACTGTGATGCATTGAATGTTAGTCTATGTTATGTATTGATGCAACATGGCAAGGTAATTACCTCTGTATTGAGATAACTTAAGAGGCATGAGCAGAACTATCCGACACATGATTTAGAGTTAGCAGCAGTGGTGTCCGTACTCAATATGTGGATGCATTATTTGTACAGAGAGACTTTTGAGATCTTTACAGATCATAAGAGTTTGACATATATTTTCAAGTAACACGATCTAAATTTGAGACAGAGACATTGGTTGGAATTGATAATGAATTATGATTGTACTATATCTTATCATCCTAGTAAAAGCCAACGTAGTTACCGATACTCTAAGTAGGAAGTCTATGGGTAGCTTAGCCCACATTTGATTTGAGAGACGACTACCAGTGTCAGAGTGGCAGAGATTTATGGAGTATGGAGTGGAGCTATAATTTGATGATTAAGAGGTATTGTTCGATCATATCGAAGCGAAACCCATATTGTTGCACTATATTCAAGAAGCTCAAAAGGAGGACGATTAGACTCAAGGCTTAATTGAGAAGGCTAGGTCATTTGAGGTACATGGGTTCATTGTTGATGATTCTTGAGTTCTCTGGTTTTAATTAAGGTTGTTCGTACCATCTTCAGGTGGCCTTTGCGAGGAGATTATGACCAAGGGTCACAGTTTGACTTATTATGTACACCTACAAGGAGATTAGTAAGTTTGTTAGCCAATGTCTAACCTGTCAGCATATTAAGTTTGAATATCAACGTCCTTCTAGTTTGTTGCAGCAGATGACACTCTCAGAGTGGAAATGGGACCACACCACAATGGATTTTGTACTTGGATTACGAAGGACATCTTCTAGACATGACTCTATCTGGGTTATTATTGATCGATTAACCAAGTCTGTATATTTCCTCCCAGTCAAGAGGAGATATGGAGCTGCACAACTAGCGAAGTTGTATATTGACATGATTTTATATTTGCATGGTGTGCCAGTTTCTATAGTGTCTGATAGACAACCTCAGTTTACTTCATCGTTTTGGCATAAGCTACAGTAGGAGTTAGGTACTAGATTGGACTTCAGTACTACTTTTCATCACAAACTGATGGGCAATTTCAAGCGTACAATTCAGACTCTAGAGGATATGTTGAGAGCGTGCGCTGTGGATTTTGCTAAGACTTGGGATTCCCATTTTCCATTGGTAAAGTTTGCATACAATAATTCATACCATTCAAGTATTGGTATGGCGCCATATGAAGCATTGTATGGTAGGAATTGTAGATCTCCTTTGTGTTGGGTCAAGGCTCATGAGAGAGAGCTTTTAAGGCTAGATTTTATTTTGGAGACTACTGAAACAATCAAGTTGATTCAACAATGAATCCATACTGATTACAGTCGTCATAAGAGTTACGCTGATCCAAAGCGTAAGCATTTGGAGTTTGACGTTGGAGACCATGTATTTCTCAAAGTATCACTGATAAAAGGCATAATGAGATTTAGGAAGAAGGTCATGTTGAGCCTAAGGTACATTGGTCCGTTTGAGATTATTGGTCGAGTTGGGGTCCTGGCATATGAGTTGGCGTTAATGCCTCAGATTGCTTCTATCCATCCAGTGTTTCACATTTTCTTATGAGGAAGTATGACTTGTCTTACAATGAGGCTCTAGTAGGATTGTTGACCGACAAGTTAAGAGGCTCCGAAAGAAAGAGATAGCTTCAGTGAAAGTGATTTGGAGGCACCATTCAGTTGAGGAGGCCACTTGGGAGACCGAGGATGAGATGCGGTGCATATATCTGAACTTGCTCGACTCTACATATCCATAAAATGGTATCTTCTATCTTTGTTCATGCATTTTCATCATCTTCTATCTCTGTCTTTGCATTCTATACATTTTTTTTTGCATATCTGGGTTCGAATGGGTTCTGCTCTGTTAAATTCATATTTAGATGTTCTGTAATTTATCTGTTGAACTTTGAGGTTATGATTTACTTTAGAGACTTAGGATTGATGTATGCCGAGAAGATTTTGGGTTTATCCTGATTTGGAGACTTAGGTTCGATCTTAGCCTTGATCTGGTTTGTCTAGAAATTTGAGGACATTTATTTTGAGGGGGAAGTATGTAATACCTCACCTGTCTCAGTTAGAAATCTTGTAGCATTCTTATTAAGTCTGATTTGATCTTTGCATAATTGGAGTATCGATTGATGATCAATGATGTTTAATGATGATAATTATGTAAGGTTGTGTGCCGTTAAGTCTCCAAAATGAACTGGAACTAGTTCAGAAGTGGAAAATATCAAATAAACGAGTTACTAGGAAGATAACATATGTTAGAGTTTCTCCTAATGTACGTGAGCTGAAAAATGAATTTCGCGTATGTGGGCAGTAAGAATAACATACATTAACAGGGTTCAAGGATGATTCACGTACGTGAGGTTTTACGTAATGTACGTGAGGGAAAACCTGATGCTTCTAGATGTATTTTTTTTACCTCGATAAGGTACATGAGGGACTTGGTGACGTACATGAGGGTCCCGTAACATATGTGAGACTTTGCAAATCATGAAACAGTGCGTTGTGATCCATATGTCTTTAAAACACCCCCAACCTTACTCTTTTCGACGTTCTTCATCATTTCTCACCCAAAACTCTCTCAACCTCGTTCAAATCTCTACCACATTTCTTCCCCATCATTCCTAATCATCATCTGAGGTAAGATTTCACTTCTTTTCTGATCTTTACATCATTTTACGCATTTAATCTCGAAAATCTGTTTTGGTTCGACTTGAACTAGGTTTGAATTTTTGAATGATTCTGATGAAATGGATGCTTCGGGATGTTATATTAGGTTAGATTGAAGTTAGATAAACATATATTGAGTTCAACATCATAAGATTGGATGATTTTTAGTTAGGGTTTGGTCTGAAATGGGCTACGAGTTTGGTTGATTTTGAGGTTGTTTGAAGTAAATGATTGCAGATTCATGTTTAGGGGGATGATTTGAGCTAATGTGGATGGAAGCTTCAGGCACATAGGCTATATCTTCAACTCTGTATAATTTTTTATGTGTCTAGACTTATTTTTATGATACGGAATAAATAATTATTCGGCTAATTAATAATGAGACTTATGTGATAATTCTTGAATAAGAATTATGGCTTTCTAAAAATTATTATATTATTATTTTTTAGAATAAATCTCTGATATACATGTTCGCCTTCTATATGTATATATTATATTATTCTGATATATGGGACACCTAGCTACGAGGTACGTAGCCTTTACTATACAAATGCTCTGAGAAGGCCCTAGTCCTCAGGGTGATACAGTGACCGTGTGTCCGGCCAGACATATGTGATTATTTTGTCTGGTGGCTTAATCCACAATATTTATTATGTCTTATCTGGTTTCATTATCTGACTCTGCTATATATATATATATCAGTCTGATACTATTAATACTATCTAACTACATATTGTATGCTCTAGATGCGAATGTTTTGAGAAATGTTTAAAGAAAATTATTACGTATATAGGGTTTATATTATACTATTCCTGCGTATATAAGTGTGCAGTAATTTGAACTGTTTTCAAAATAGCTTTTGTGATGTCGCAGAGGCAATCTGAAGTGTCATTTTCCCACTCAGTTTACTCACCCTCCCAACATCTTTCAGGAGCACTTTTTGACATCATCAACTGTTTGGCATCTCGATATTTAGTGCGGTGTTTCATTGGTTAGTTGATACCCTTTTGGTCGAGCTCCTTTTGTTTTTGTTAGGGCTTCACGCTGGGTTGTTGTTGGGTTACTAGATTACCTTTTTTTATTTTCATGATATTACGATTTCATTTTGATATACTATATATATATATATATATATATATATATATATATATATATATATATATATATATTCTAATATAGAATGTTTTTATATTTATTTTTATTTCGAGATGGTTTAATAAATGTTATAGTCTATACACTATGTTAACAAGTGTTTTAATTAATGAATAAGTTGGGTAGAATGTCTGAATCTCTGAGGCTTGTGTGAGATGGGTCGGGCTTCCGGTTCGGTTCGCCTTGTCCGCCGGTCATAGTCGAAAAATGGGTCGTGATAGTTTTTGTCTTCTTATGTAATTAGTATTCTAATTTTGTCTTAGGATGAAAGAGGTTTTGTTAGTGTCTTTCTGTGTAATTAGTTTCTATAAGAGTAGTATTTGTGCTTGTTGTTTCCACAGAAAGTGAACAATAATAATGATGAATACTGAAATACTCGGGAATCATGAACGCCACTTCGAAACCTAAAAACAAAGAACAAGGTGAGGTCGGGATGCTCCCCGGGGAACCTCCGATGCTCAAGTCAATAGAGAATTCGGCAGAGTAATAGTATGTGTAGAGAGTAGAGCCTCCCTTGTTAAGTGGCTACCAACATCTATTTATAGTAGCAGGTAGATAAGAGAACATTAACATCTCATAACATTCCTCGTTAATGATTATTGTAACGTTTCAATTATAATATTAAATTCACTAAATGAACTTTATTACCCATGTCACATCAATTGCTTCCCTACTCTTATTTTTTAATTTTTCGAAAATAAGAGTAGAAGATACATTATACCTTTGTACACTTTAGTGGTCTTATGTTGAATATATCATGCACTTTCACGTTGTCATAAGCAAGAGGAGTAGGGACTGTTTTTGACTCACTGTCCAGCTTAGGGAGTGACGAGACGATCTTACAAATATTAGGGACTTCAACTGAAATTTTTCAAGTTGACATGAGTTGACTCAGTGGCGGCTTCTGAATTTGGGACCGCCGTAATTTGATTCCTTCCTGCCTATTTTGGCAATGATTTGATTCAATTCAAATTTTGATTGGTTTAATTGTGATTTGGCCTTATTGGTTTTGATTCTTCATATCAATTTGGAATCCTTCCCAAATAAGTGATAATTTCCAGCCAATTTCTTCGGAAATCTTCCTGTTAATATTATTTGTTTTCTCTTCTTCCTTTGCCGTTCCACCTTTTTACCTGGAGCTCAGGGCAACGTTCTCCCTTGTTTTTCTTTACTTTATTTTTCTGTTTTAGGTGAGCTCCAGTTGATGCTGTGACATCAATTCTTTTTCTCTTCTTTTGCCCTCCCTTTTTGTCTGTTGTTGCTCCTTTGTTTTTATTAATCTATGCTTCCACCTAATATCTTCTTGTCTGCATTATTTCTTGCACAAAGAGTAATAATGTACACACGGTAACACATGCATGTCCCACCTAATTTCCTTCCACCTATTTGATGTGTGCATGCATGTTGTTCCTTGAAATGGCACCGTCGTGGCTCACATGTTGGTGCATGCATGCATCTGGTTGCTGAGAGTTGACGATTTTCGGCGATTGGGAATGGTGATGCAAGTCTCTACCATTTTTTCTTGTGTTTGCCAATAAAATTGGAGAGTGACATCTCGTGTGATTATGATAATTACTGAAATTGTTTTTGCTTGTTGCAACTATTGGAATTTGCTCTGTTTTTTTTTTTCAGGTCACTTCTCCTTGGGATGTTTGAGAGATGATGCGCCTTTTCGATGTGTTAAAGAGTTCATATGCCAATCATGATGTTTGAGATTTGATGTGCCGCTCGAGATGTTCTAGAATTGACGCACCGTTTGAGATGTTTGAGAGTCGACACGACATTCGAGATGTTCAATAGTCGACACAACGTTCGAGATATTCAAAAGGACTTGTTGTTGTTGTTAGAACCAGACCACTTGGTGTTGTTGTTGTGGACCAGACCACCTGGTGTTGTTGTCGTTGACCAGACTACTTGTCGTTGTTGTCGTGGACCAGACCACCTGTCGTTGTTGTTTAGACAAGATCACTTGTCGTTGTTGTCATGTGCTAGACCACTTGCCTTTGTTGTCATAGGTCAGACAACTTTCCGTTGGTGTCATGGACCAGATGACTTCATGTTGCTGTCACCCCAAACTATATGGGCGCTCAGGAGCCGCTTCTTGAAGGATTTCACCCCCCATTACCAAGATGGTGTTCATGAGCTGCCTTTTGGAGGACTTCACTATGATTAGGTGTTCAAGAGCTTCCTCTTGGATGACTTCACCCTTACTACCAAGTAGGTGTTCAAGAGTTGCTTCTTAGAGGACTTCACCCTTACTACTGAGTAGGTGTTGAGGAGATTCACCTCAGAGGACTTAACTCATACTACTGAGTAGGTGTTCAAAAGTTGCACCTCAGAGAACTTCACCCCCACCACTACGTCGGCATTCGGCGCACTCTGGTGGCTCGTGATACTATGGTGGTTTGCAGTTCATGGCTCAAGTTCCGAGCCTCGTCAACTCGCAGAGTTCACTGACTAGCCTCACCGAGCTCACCAACTCGCCTTGTAGAGCCCATTATCACAAATTCACATCGTGTAGCTCGTATCTCTATTCCACTACATGGAGTTCACCTCTTCAGGAGGTTTAACATCTCGAACCTACCTCATCGAGTTCATCATCTCTACCATGTTGGTGTTCAGAGACTTTTCACTAGGTGATCTTGATGAGGATCAAGCCTTTGTTAGAATCAATTGGTTTTTACTGCTCTTGTTCCTGTGCTTTTCTTTCCTTGTATGCATCGTTGCTCCCCAATCACATGGCCAAATGAATTTTTGGTCAATTGATTTTGGTGGATTCTTAGTGATGGTAAGGGTTGTTTCGCTTGTTAAGGGTGAATTTATACAAATTGTCGTGTGCGCTTATGACAATACCACTTGGGGTTTCACTTGTCACATGCGTCAGCAAATAAACTATCGCGTGATTCATGACAATACCACTTGGGGTTTCACTTGTTACATGCCTCATCAAATAAATTGTCGAGTGCATTCATGAAAATAACACTTGGGATTTCACTTGTCACACGTCTTAACGAATAAGCGATCGTGTACGTTCATGACAATACCACATGGGGTTTCACTTGCCACATGTCTTAGTGAGTAAGTTGTCTCGTGTTGTCATGACAATGCTACTTGGGGTTTCCCACAGGCTTGATGACTATATACAATGTTCAATTTTCCATTACGTGTTTTCTACAATGAATGCCCGATTTCCCCCAAGCTTCATGCTCCATCGCCACATCATAATCTATCCTTTCATCACGTGCTTTCATAATGAGCTCAATTTGTCGCAAGATTTTCTACTCACTTTGTGTATTCGTCGAGTGAGAGCTCGATTACCCGCAAGCTTTTCTACTCACGTTGTTTTCCAGTGGTTTCAAGATGGTTCCTGTGTGTTAATGGTGAGGAGCCAATGCTCGGACTCACTCCATGTTCTTAGCACTTTTGGTCACATAGGTCTGATTTCCCGCAAACCTTTTTTGTCTCTTGTGGCCAAGCACTCGACTTGTCTTAACCTATTAGCCATTCACAAGATTAGTTATTTATGCTTGAGAAAGAAGAATGCTATTCGTTAAACAAAAAATTACACAAGAAAAAGTCAACAAAAACTCAAAGTATTCGACTTTTTACCATATAAAGTATACTTAAGGGACAAAGCGTGACATTTCTAGTAGTCGCATGCCTAGTTGGCCACATGTTAATCATTTCTTTGATCATCATTTCTCCTTTGATGCCTTGTTTCATTGCTCGACTCCCTCTCGATAATTCATCATCG